>JAPXFQ010002311.1:72500-143945 GCA_028564705.1 Apricaphanius iberus
ATAGAGGCTTTTTCTAAGATTTCGTTCCACATTTATTTTTTTCCCCAATTATTCACTCTACTGTGCAACTTGTATCAACAAAAAGACTAAAACAAAAACAAGAAATGGTAAAAAAAAAAAAAAAAACTAAAATAGAATTAAAAATCCTAAATCAAAACAAATGAGAACAAAAAAAAATACAACTAATTAAAATGTTAAAACTATTAAAACATTGGTCCTTCATTTCCTCTAGGGGGCGCCACCACTCACATTAAGATGTTTAGGGTAAAGGGGAAGTTCATTTTTGTTCAACCTGGACCTTATATCTAGCATTTATTATGTTCATTTACCAACCCAGACCAGATAGGAGCCACTAGGAGTCCTTCAGGAGAAGTTTAGATCCATATAATGGGAGTTAATGGGGCAGCCAAAGATCAGCCTCTAAATAAGGAATTATCTGCCATTAAACTCCTTCATTTCACCAATGAACGTAATATGTGCTATAAACAAGGTCCTGGTTGAAAAGGGTTTCCTTTAAGCAGCAGAAACTGATAACAGAGACTGAAGATGTCTGACCTTTGACCCCTCCTCTACTCTTCTGTTTCCTCTTCAGGACATTGATGAAGTTCAGGTTCATTATCCAGGAATCATGGAGGTCATGACTGATCTGCAGGGTAAATACCAATAAAAACACTGGATTAGAGCCCTGAGAGGCTCAGGTGTTACCAGGTTTCTCTGTCGCCCCCTGCAGGTATGGGTGAGAGTAATTGTGCGTGGAACAGGAGGTCGATGCTGCACAGAGACACCATGTTGGCCGCTGCAGCCATTTATAAAGGTGAGGAGGTTCTGCTGCAGAGATGAGTCAAAGGCTCAGAGGTCGGACCGCTCTGGTCTGCTGACTCAGCATTAATCATGGATGTTTCCTGGCACCGTGTCACTTCCTGTTTCTGCCAGAGCGCTAAGCTAGCCGCGTAGCATCAGCAAAACAGCTGCTGAGGAACCAGTAGCTGGATTAGGTGGTTTACTGGTTCCTCTGGTGTCTACAGGTGAACACAGAGCTGCATGTCTATTTCTTTAGACTCTAGGGTCTAGGCAAGGCAGTTTTATTTGATGAAAATTCAAATCAAACTTTATTTATTAAATGCTTTTCATACAACATTGCATCTGAGAGTGCTTTACAGAGAGAACAACTTCATCATCCAGGGTTTGGTTCATGCTGGAGTCGAGAGTATTGAATGGAACCGTTCAGAACTTCAACAGTTCTCTACCAGTAACCCAATGGTTTTCTACCAGTAACCCAGTGGTTCTCCACCAGTAACCCAATGGTTCTCTACCAATAACCCAGTGGTTCTCTACCAGTAACCCAATGGTTCTCTACCAGTAACCCAGTTGTTCTCTATCAGTAACCCAGTGGTTCTCTACCAATAACCCAGTGGTTCTCTACCAGTAACCCAATGGTTCTCTACCAGTATCCCAGTGGTTCTCTACCAGTAACCCAATGGTTCTCTACCAGTAACCAAGTGGTTCTCTACCAGTAACCCAGTGGTTCTCTACCAATAACCCAATGGTTTTCTACCAGTAACCCAGTGGTTCTCTACCAATAACCCAGTGGTTCTCTACCAGTAACCCAATGGTTCTCCACCAGTAACCCAGTGGTTCTCTACCAGTAACCCAATGGTTCTCCACCAGTAACCCAGTGGTTCTCTACCAATAACCCAGTGGTTCTCTACCAGTATCCCAGTGGTTCTCTACCAGTAACCCAATGGTTCTCTACCAGTAACCCAGTGGTTCTCTACCAGTAACCCAGTGGTTCTCTACCAGTAACCCAGTGGTTCTCTACCAGTAACCCAGTGGTTCTCCACCAGTAACCCAATGGTTCTCTACCAGTAACCCAATGGTTCTCCACCAGTAACCCAGTGGTTCTCTACCAGTAACCCAATGGTTCTCTACCAGTAACCCAATGGTTCTCTACCAGTAACCCAGTGGTTCTCTACCAGTAACCCAGTGGTTCTCTACCAGTAACCCAGTGGTTCTCTACCAGTAACCCAATGGTTCTCTACCAGTAACCCAATGGTTCTCTACCAGTAACCCAGTGGTTCTCTACCAGTAACCCAATGGTTTTCTACCAGTAACCCAATGGTTCTCTACCAGTAACCCAGTGGTTCTCTACCAGTAACCCAGTGGTTTTCTACCAGTAACCCAGTGATTCTCCACCAGTAACCCAATGGTTTTCTACCATTAACCCAATGGTTCTCCACCAGTAACCCAGTGGTTCTCTACCAATAACCCAATGGTTTTCTACCAGTAACCCAATGGTTCTCTACCAGTAACCCAGTGGTTCTCTACCAGTAACCCAGTGGTTTTCTACCAGTAACCCAGTGATTCTCCACCAGTAACCCAATGGTTTTCTACCATTAACCCAATGGTTCTCCACCAGTAACCCAGTGGTTCTCTACCAATAACCCAATGGTTTTCTACCAGTAACCCAATGGTTCTCTACCAGTAACCCAGTGGTTCTCTACCAGTAACCCAGTGGTTTTCTACCAGTAACCCAGTGATTCTCCACCAGTAACCCAATGGTTTTCTACCATTAACCCAATGGTTCTCCACCAGTAACCCAGTGGTTCTCTACCAGTAACCCAGTGGTTCTCTACCAGTAACCCAATGGTTCTCTACCAGTAACCCAGTGGTTCTCTACCAGTAACCCAGTGGTTCTCTACCAGTAACCCAGTGGTTCTCCACCAGTAACCCAGTGGTTTCTACCATAACCCATGGTTCTCACCAGTAACCATGTTTGGTTTCAGTAACCCATGTTCTCTACCAGTAACCCAGGTTTTCTACCAGTAACCCAATGGTTCTCTACCAGTAACCCAGTCGTTCTCTATCAGTAACCCAGTGGTTCTCTACCAGTAACCCAGTGGTTCTCTACCAGTAACCCAATGGTTCTCTACCAGTAACCCAAGGGTTTTCTACCAGTAACCCAGTGGTTCTCTACCAGTAACCGAATGGTTCTCTAGTAACCCAGTGGTTCTCTACCAGTAACCCAGTGGTTCTCTACCAGTAACCCAATGGTTCTCTACCAGTAACCCAATGGTTTTCTACCAGTAACCCAGTGGTTCTCTACCAGTAACCCAGTGGTTCTCTACCAGTAACCCAATGGTTCTCTACCAGTAACCCAAGGATTTTCTACCAGTAACCCAATGGTTCTCTACCAGTAACCCAGTCGTTCTCTATCAGTAACCCAGTGGTTCTCTACCAGTAACCCAGTGGTTCTCTACCAGTAACCCAATGGTTCTCTACCAGTAACCCAGTGGTTTTCTACCAGTAACCCAATGGTTCTCTACCAGTAACCCAGTGGTTCTCCACCAGTAACCCAGTGGTTCTCTACCAGTAACCCAATGGTTCTCTACCAGTAACCCAGTGGTTCTCCACCAGTAACCCAGTGGTTCTCTACCAGTATCCCAATGGTTCTCTACCAGTAACCCAATGGTTTTCTACCATTAACCCAGTGGTTCTCTACCAGTAACCCAGTGGTTCTCCACCAGTAACCCAGTGGTTCTCCACCAGTAACCCAGTGGTTCTCCACCAGTAACCCAGTGGTTCTCTACCAGTAACCCAGTGGTTCTCTACCAGTAACCCAATGGTTGTGTTTGTTTTTTCAGTGGTTTGTTGGTTCTCTACGTAACCCAGTGGTTCTCCACATAACCCATGGTTTCTACCAGTACCCATGGTTCCTACCAGTACCCATGGTTTACAGTAACAGTGGTTCTCTACCATAACCAGTGGTTCTCTACATAACCCAGTGGTTCTCCACCAGTAACCCAGTGGTTCTCCACCAGTAACCCAGTGGTTCTCCACCAGTAACCCAGTGGTTCTCCACCAGTAACCCAGTGGTTCTCTACCAGTAACCCAGTGGTTCTCTACCAGTAACCCAGTGGTTCTCTACCAGTAACCCAATGGTTCTCTACCAGTAACCCAGTGGTTCTCCACCAGTAACCCAGTGGTTCTCTACCAGTATCCCAATGGTTCTCTACCAGTAACCCAATGGTTTTCTACCATTAACCCAGTGGTTCTCTACCAGTAACCCAGTGGTTCTCCACCAGTAACCCAGTGGTTCTCCACCAGTAACCCAGTGGTTCTCTACCAGTAACCCAGTCAGAACCAGTGCTGATCCGATCCTTTCTGTTTCAGAGATGTACGGAAACCAGGATGGATCCGTTCCCGCCACCTTCCAGATCCTCTACATGATTGGCTGGAAGCCCCATGAGTCTCAGGTGAGATGGTCGTTCAGGTCCTCCACAACTGTTCGGTTTCTCTGAGCTCTGACCCAATCAGCAGCAGAGAATATAAACCCCGCCCCCTACAGGCGAGGCGTGACGCCCGCTGTTAGATCCCAGAAGTCGTATTTATTTGTGACCGTTGTTTCTAGGCTACACCGGCTAAGCGAGGCTCAGCTACCGCATCCTTCGCAGATCTGTCCCAGATCAGCCGACCCAGCGGCGCCGACCCGTCCTAGTTTGGGTCTCCAGGAACAGGAAGTTCTACTTCTTACTGTAAATGTTGTATAGAAACGTGTTTCTGGGAATAAAATGAGTCAAGGAACCAGTGAGCGACTCTTCTTCTTGTAGTTGCAGTTTTTCTCCAGAGATACTGCTGCTCTCCTTCCCCCTGCTGGCTGGATCAGGTAAGGCTCAGGTAAATCCTTCCGACCAATCAGCTGCAGGCTTCCTCTCTGGATGGATTCAGCTGGGAACGTTCGCTTCACGTTGGAGGGATGGGGAACGGAACGTTAAATCTGCCTAAACAGTTGCTGCCTGGATTAGAGAACAGGAATCAGGGATTCTCTTTCTGAGTCATTCGGGTTGATGTGAAACACGTTCAGAGATGCATCCAGTCATTATGTCACGGATTAAATCTGCTTCAGTTCTGGTGTTAAAATCCCAGAATGCCTTTCTGTCCTCATCTGTTTACATTCATTTCTCTGATATAATATTTGTTTAACATATTTAAATTATTCCTGGAACTACATGAACAAAGTTCTGCAGTTCGTTTCCATGAATCCTTCCTATTCAGAGATGAATTGAATATTTCTCTAGTTTCTGTTCTTCTGCGGTAACTCCTCTCCTGTACATTTTATTATATGTTAATTCAAATATGACCTTAGGGTTGTAACATAAAACGTGTGGCTGGGTTAAATTGGTTCCGATTACTCAAGTTATCGACAGAACACCGGTCCAATAAGGTTCTAGTGGTTCTAATCAAGAACCGAGTCGTTCAGCTATGATTTGTGAATCTATGTTTGATATTTTAGGTTGAGATGAAAATCAAACAGGAAATACACTTTTTTTTTAAAATCAAATTCCTTATGTTTCCACATGATCGGGTAAATTATTAGTTGTAATTGTTCCATTTGAACCCTTTTGGAAAAGGTTTTATTTTTTAAAACAAAACCTCTAAAATATTAACAGCTTATTGATTAAATTGTCAACTAAAATATTAGAAAACAAAATTTTACTGTCTTGAAACATGGAACCAAAAGCCGTTTTAGATAAAATTAATCATGTTAAACATGTTTAACGGTACAATTGTGTCAGTTGTGATTTGTTTTTCACTAGGGGTATTTAATATAAGAATACAAATCACACTTACTCATATTTTTTGCATTTTCTTATTTTTATAATCAGGGAACGTCTATATTTATGGAACATGAGAAGTTTATATGAAAATGACGTCGGATTAAATAAATTAAATACATATCTGTTGTCTTGGAACGTTTATTTTTTTGTGGGGCGGCCCCTTTAAGGCTCGAGCTGTATCTCCGTCACGTGACCTAGTTGCCATGGCAGCGGCTGCTGTTGACTCTCCGGAGCGGCTAACGGCGGCTTGCTGTTAGCTTCTTGTTTCTAAACATCTGCAGGTTTGACTCCACTGCCGCCGTGGAGCCGCTCGGTCAATAAAGATGGTGAGAAAACTCTGGTTTAATCAATAACTCAGTAATTATAGGAGTCTGAATGTTAGTTTACTCGCTGTTAGCATGTTAGCTTAGCATCTGCCGTTCTAACGACCGGGGGGGTGTTCCATCTCCAGCCGCAGCAGAAGAAGAACAGACCCAAGAAGGCCGGGAAGGAGAAGCCCTCCGCGGTCGTGGACGCTCTGTCCACGGAGGAAATGTCCAAGGACCAGGTGGGATCTGCTGGTTATTCTGTCATCATAGAGAAAATGTCTGAATTCAATAATCTAAACCAAATAAACCTTCATGAAATTATTAACTAATTAAGTTCCTCTTCTTGCTGCCTTCATAGCTCAAAGTTTTCTGACGTAAAATATTATCGGATCAACTGGAGAGCTGGGTCAGACTCTGGTACATTACCGGGCTGTTTGAGTCCTTGTGTGAATAGGAAACTTTTCATCAGAACAACCAGAAATCAAATGTGGGGTTCCCCAGGGCTCCATCCTGGGGCCTCTATTATTTAATAAATCTACATGTTCCCACTGACCCAGATTATAACAACCAATAATATTAGTTACCATAACTATGCAGATGATACTCAGCTCTACATTATAATGTCACCAGGTGATCCCATCCAGACCCTAAAAAAATAAATACAATAAATAAATCAATATCTGGATGTCCCATAACTTTCTCCAGCTGAACAGAAACAAAACTGCAGTAATTATTGTTGGACCTAAAGAGGAACGATCCAGAATCAGCAACAGCTTCAGTTAATCTAGCTAGAAGCTATCAACCAGAAATCTAGTTGTAATAATGGACCCAGACCAGAACCTCCAGGGTCACATAAAGGCAATAACAAGGTCAGCTTTTTATCAGCTGAGGAACATTTCTAGGATTAAAGGACTGATGACACAAGGAGACCTAGAAAAACTCATCCATGCATTTATGATTACTGTAACAGTATATTCACAGGTCTACCTAAAAAATCAATCAGACAGCTGCAGCTGATCCAGAACGCTGCTGCTATTGTTCTCACTAGAACCAGGAAAGTAGAACACATCACCCCAGTTCTAAAGTCCTTCCTCTGGCTCCCTGTAGCTCAGAGAATAGACTTCTAAATACTGACAGATGCTAACAGGTGTGATGCTAACAGCTATAATGCTAACAGGTGTGATGCTAACAGCTATAATGCTAACAGGTGTGATGCTAACAGGTGTGATGCTAACAGCTGTAATGCTAACAGGTGTGATGCTAACAGCAGTGATGGTACCAGGTGTGATGCTAACAGGTGTGATGCTAACAGCTGTAATGCTAACAGGTGTGATGCTAACAGCTGTGATGCTAACAGCTATAATGCTAACAGGTGTGATGCTAACAGGTGTGATGCTAACAGCTGTGATGCTAACAGGTGTGATGCTAACAGCTGTGATGCTAACAGGTGTGATGCTAACAGGTGTGATGCTAACAGCTGTAATGCCAACAGGTTTGATGGTAACAGGTGTGATGCTAACAGGTGTGATGCTAACAGCCGTGATGCTAACAGCCGTGATGCTAACAGCTGTAATGCTAACAGGTTTGATGCTAACAGGTGTGATGCTAACAGGTGTGATGCTAACAGCCGTGATGCTAACAGCCGCAATGCTAACAGCCGTGATGCTAACAGCTGTGTTTCTCCTGCAGCTGGAGGAACACATAATTCGGCTCCGGGAGGAACTGGACCGGGAGCGCGAGGAGAGGAGCTTCTTCCAGCTGGAGCGGGATAAGATCCGGGCGCTTTGGGAGATTTCTAGGAGGAACCTGGAGGAGAAGGAGGCGGAGCTTAGGAACAGCATCCGGGAGAAGGATGAAGCTGCGGAGCGCCACCGTGTGGAGATCACAGTGAGTTCTCTGTTGGTTCCATAAGCATAAGTCACATTCTCCTCTAGGTTCTCCTGCATGGTTCTCTACCCGATACATGATTTACATCAGATTAAATAAATCTTTATTATCTCTGGTTGACCCAGATTTAGAAACCGTTAATAAATACATTTTTTTCAGATTTTTAAAATATTTTATTAACATTTTACAATAAGAAATATAAAAACATGATAAATTTTGGATTTTGTAAAAGTGTAGCACATGTTCTAGAGACCAGATGTTGTAATCATCCCCAAATCATTAGGAAAATACATTTTAATTCATTTTTCCTAATCAGGTACAGTGATGATTTATTTATTATTATTCTTCATTTTTCTTTCAACATTTTTTATTTGATATTTTATTTTTCTATTATTTTGGGCTGCACGGTGGCGCAGTGGTTAGCGCTGTTGCCTTGCAGCAAGAAGGTCGTGGGTTCGTACCCCGGCCCAGGGTCTTTCTGCATGGAGTTTGCATGTTCTCCCCGTGTATGCGTGGGTTCTCTCCGGGTACTCCGGCTTCCTCCCACAGTCCAAAAACATGCATGATAGGTGAATTGATCACTCTAAATTGTCCCTAGGAATGAATGTGAGTGTGAATGGTTGTCTGTCTCTCTGTGTTGGCCCTGCAACAGACTGGCGTCCTGTTCAGGGTGTACCCTGCCTAACGCCTGATAATTGCTGGGATAGGCTCCAGCTGCCCCGTGACCCTGAATTGGATAAGCGGTTAAGAAGATGGATGGATGGATTTTTCTATTATTTATATTGCTTTAACTTACATTTTTAAAAATTGTAATCATTAAAGTGACAGTGTGTAGTTTTTGCAGTACATCTTTGAAAATAGCCATTAAAATATTATGTAATAATGATGACGTAAAGCACATTAATTGCAAAATATTGGCGATATTGTAAAATATGACTTTAAAAATCAGTTTTAAAATACATAGGCGCGGGTCCTCTTTTCAGGGGAAAGCCATATTAGATGTTTATTTCTACAGGAGCCCGGATGGACAAAGCGCACAGAACACGCCCGCTATTAAAACATTGATTTCCCCTCAAAATGCTAAAAAGTTTCTCCATAAATACATTTTTACCTCTTTGCTAGTTCCAAGCGATGAAAGAGAGACTGATGTGCTCGTCATGTTGCTGCTAATAGATAATTCTCAGGGAAAACAGAACTAGTTGGACCTCCGTTGTTGAGTTTCTTACTCCAAGACACAGATACCGCATGATTGTGATAATTTAGGTATGCACTGCCCCCTACTGGCCGGAAATTACACATTGTGCCTTTAATGAATTTTTAACTATAAAGATTTTGTTTTTACATTTTTTATTTTATTTTTTTCATTTTTGAAATTTCTTTAGTTTCATATTTTTTACATTTTATTTATTCATGTATTTCTGTTTTTATTGATTTTTTTTTATTAGGTGTATTTTTTTTTCTTTGCTATAACATTTTTTCACATTTTATTAATGTATTTTTAGTTTGTTTTCAAAATAGTTTTTAAACATTTAAAAAAAAAATCATACACTATTTTTCTATCTTTTACTTTTGTAACTTCTTCTATCTTTACAATTTTTTCTTATTTAATTCTTGTTTTTTTAATTAAGTTCAGGCAACGTTTTGGGGAAACGTTTAATCAGAACTTCTTCTCCAGTAGCGCTAAATAACTGAATAGGATTCAATCTCTAAATTTGGTTGAAAAAGCCCTGAAAAAAATTCCTCATACGCAAAGAAAAAGTAACGTTTTATTAGAACAGTGGGTCAGAACCAGACGTTCCGTCAGCAGAACCCTGAGTCCGATTGTCGGGTTTTCAGGTCTACAAGCAGAAGCTGAAGCACGTCCTGTCCGAGCAGCAGGACGCCGTCGTGGAGGCCAAGGCGGACGGCGTCTCCTCTTCCTCGCTGCTCCAGAAGCGGAACGCCGAGTCGGAGCTGGGACTGCGCAGGGAGGTCTGGGAGCTGCAGGCGGACAGCAGGGAGAAGGAGCTCCAGGAGAACAGCGCCATCAAGAGGCTGAGGCTGGTAGGCTGATGTTCCTCATGTTGGAAGGTCTGCTTCTTCATCTGACGCCTCCTCATCCTCTCCAGAAACAGCAGGCGGAGCTGATGAAGCTCAGCAACCAGTACGAGCGCCGGATGCAAGGTGAGCTCCTCCTCCTCCTCCTCCTCCACCCGTTTCTGCTTTCTCTCCTCCCACCTGCTCCTCCACCTTCCTCCTCAGAGATGGAGACCAAGTTCCACCAGAGGATGCGGACTCTGATGGAGACGGAGGAGAAGAAGCGTCGGTCGGCCGTCAGCGAGGTGGAGGAGAGGATGAAGAGTCGCTTGGATTCTCTGAAGGAGGAGAACGACAGAGTCCTACGGAAAGGAGAGGAGTACTTCTCCCGACTGCAGGAGAACCAGAGGGAGGAGCTGAACAGGTGGAAGGTAACCAGAGGATCCTGGACCGGTTCTGATCCCAGAGGGACGAACATAACCAGAGGTTCTGTGTGTTCCAGGAGAAGCTGAAGAAGCTGCAGCAGCAGAAGCTGCGGTTGGTGAAAGATTCCTCAGCAGCTCAGCAGGAGAAGCGGCGCCTGCAGGGGGCGCTGCAGGAGGCCCAGCAGAAGCTGCCTGAGCTGCACAGACGGCTGCAGGAACACCAGCATTCCAAGGAGCAGATGGAGGTAAGATGGAGGAACCGTGTGGAGGATTCCCTGGTCAGGAGCTCAGAGCCTCAGTCTGAGGATGATGATGATGATGTTTCTGACGATGGTGAACAGAAGTACCGCGCTGAGAAGAAGCGTGTTGATCAGGAGCTCAGAGAGCTGACGGTGGAACACGAGCTGCTGCTGCAGGCCTTCCAGAAGGTGAAGCGTCTCCTCCTTCCTCCTCCTCCTCCTTCGCTCGCCGCCAGCTGACGCCTCCAGGTTTTCCCCGCAGGTCCAGCAGGAGCGCGACGAGCTGCTGAGGAGGCAGACGGAGAGCCTCCTGGACGTCCAGCAGAGGAGCTGCCTGAAGAAGATGCTGCTGCAGAAGAAGCTGGACGCGCTGACGGAGGCTCTGGAGAAGAAGGAGGCGGGGCTCGCCGCCGCGCTGTCGGTCTGCGGCGCCGAGCCGACGGCCAAGCTGGAGGTAAGACGAGGAGATCAGGTCCAGGGGTGGAGGACAGGAAACTATCCAATCAGATTTCATCCATGGCTTCCATTCCCAGATCTCCATCATCACCATCCAATCGGATCCTGTTCTGATCCCCTATTGATGGTTTGGGTCTGTGCTGCTGCTTTTTAGCCGTTAGCTTAATTATATGGCTGTAATTCACTGACTAAACACTGGGGGGCGTGACAGTTCAGGGGAAACTGGATTAAATGTTTCAGACACAAAATGGCCGTCTGGACTTTTCCTTCTGATTTCAGCTGGAAAAACAGCAAAAAAATGTTCAACGACTAAATACGTTTTTGATTCATGAATCGATTCAGTTCGATTATTTATAAGAATCAGTTCAGTTCGATTGTTAATGAGAATCGATTCAGTTTGATTAATCAGAATCAATTCAGTTCAATTTGATTCAGTTCAATTGTTTATAAGAATCGATTCAGTTTGGTTATTTATAAGAATTGATTCAGTTTGATTAATAAGAATCGATTCAGTTCAATTGTTAATAAGAATCGATTCAGTTCAATTGTTAATAAGAATCGATTCAGTTCAATTGTTTATAAAAATCGATTCAGTTTGTTAAGAATCGATTCAGTTTGATTGTTTATAAGAATCGATTCAGTTTGATTGTTAGAAGAATCGATTCAGTTTGATTGTTTATAATAATCGATTCAGTTTGTTAAGAATCGATTCAGTTTGATTGTTAGAAGAATCGATTCAGTTTGATTGTTAGAAGAATCGATTCAGTTTGATTAAGAATCGATTCAGTTTGATTATTTATAATAATCGATTCAGTTCGATTGTTTATAAGAATCGATTCAGTTTGATTAATCAGAATCAATTCAGTTTGATTATTTATAATAATCGATTCAGTTTGATTGTTTATAAGAATCGATTCAGTTTGATTAATAAGAATCGATTCAGTTTGATTATTTATAAGAATCGATTCAGTTTGATTGTTAGAAGAATCGATTCAGTTTGATTATTTATAATAATCGATTCAGTTTGATTGTTTATAAGAATCGATTCAGTTTGATTAATAAGAATCGATTCAGTTTGATTATTTATAATAATCAATTCAGTTTGTTAAGAATCGATTCAGTTCGATTGTTTATAAGAATCGATTCAGTTTGATTAATCAGAATCGATTCAGAATCTACGTTTTGAACACAGCCCTCCAGGTAACGCTGGGCGAACGCTGCTGCTACTCTCTCCACCTCTCCTGGGCGTCCCCCAGGGTTCTGTTCTCGGGCCCCTTCATATTTACGGCCCCTCAGCCTCATGTTTCAGCAGTACGGAGTCAGAAATCACCTGTACGCTGATGACGGTCTGATCTACATCCCGTCTTCTTGGACTTCCTTCATGAGGTCATGATGTGGCGTACAGCCACTTTTCTACATCTAAATGATTATAAAACTGAAATCTTCCTCATTAATAACTATAATAAACATATTTTTTGCCTCCCTGAATTCATTTTCTAGCTCCTCCTCTTCCTGCTGTGAACCTCAGAGATACGAATCAAACTTAAAGATGGAGGCTCAGATACATTTGGTCATAAAATCTGTTCATCGTTTAAACTGAGGCGTATTTCCAAACCAAATCCATCATCATTAAACTCAAACTTAAAACCTTCCTCCATGTTTTTATCACAACCCGTCTCTATGGGGCTGAGAAGTCGTCCCTCCAGTTGGTCCAGAACGCCACTGTTGGCTCTTTAACTGGTTTGGACAGACAGCAACCAGTTTCTCCCTATTAGAAATCCTCGGACTTCTTTGCAGATTCAGCTCTTGGACTTTACGTCTCTTCATGGCTTGTTGGACGATGTCCGCTCAGGTTTTAGGGCTTGGAGCTGGACTTTATGTCCCACTGGGAACACTGGGAAGGACTCAGATGTTCCTGGGATGGTTGTGTTCCTCCAGATGTTGTGAACCGTTTCCTGTTTCCAGGAGATCCTGGAGTCCAAACGGAGCGCCATGGATGCTCTGCAGCAGAACCTGGACCAGGAGCGTCAGGTGAGCGTTCCTCCACCTGCTCCATCAGCTTCTCCTCTGCAGCTCCGCCGCTGACGTCCTGCATGTCTGACCTGCAGGAGTACGAGCAGCTGCTGCACCGCTGGAAGGAGCAGCTGGAGGCTTCTGGAGTCTCACTGCTCCAGTTCCCCTTCAGAACCGCCCAGCAGATCCTGGACCAACACGCACCGGATCAGAGTGGAGCAGAACAGAGTACATGAAACGATGTTTTATCTCCTCGCTGCTGAACCTATAAACCTCATTGACACATTTTACTGAATGGATCCACCACAGTTAAAAGGTTCCGGTTCTGTTACAGGTTCTCAGCTGGATTCAGGTTTGGACTTAGACTAGGATGTTCTAACCCATGGATCTACTACTACTGTAATAAGTCAGCAAAATGCAATTAAAAGCCTTCATTTGATTCACAAACCTGATGAAACCAATCAGTTAGGTAGATTACAAGCATGTCTGGAAGACATAAAAACCTGGATGATTCTGAATTTTCATACTTTTAAATTCAGACAGACAGAAGTTGTTGTCTTTGGACCAGAACCTTTAAAAAGGAAACTGCTAAATCAATCACTTCATCTGGATGGCATTAATTTGGCCTCTGGTAATAATGTAAAGGACCTCAGTGTAATTTATGACCAATACATGACATTTAAATCCCATACTTAACAGCTTTCTAGGATTTCTTTCTTTCACCTCCGGAATATTGCTAAAATTAGAAACATCCTGTCCAGGAGTGATGCAGAGAAACTAGTCCATGCATTTGTTACTTCAAGGCTGGACTACTGTAATTCCTTATTATCAGGAAGTCCACAAAATGCAATTAAAAGCCTTCAGTTGATCCAAAATGCTGCAGCAAGAGTTCTGATGAATATTAAAAAGAGAGATCACATTTCTCCTGTTTTGGCTTCTCTCCATTGGCTCCCTGTTAAATCCAGAATAGAGTTTAAGATCCTCCTCCTTACGTATAAAGCCCTTAATAATCAGCTCCATCGTACATCAGAGATCTGATTGTTCCATATGTTCCTAACAGAGAACTTTGTTCTCAGAATGCAGGTCTACTGGTAGTTCCTAGGATTTCTAAAAGTAGAATAGGAGGCAGATCTTTTAGTTATCAGGCTCCTCTCCTGTGGAACCAGCTCCCAGTTTTAGTCCATGAGGCAGATATTCTGTCTGTTTTTAAGACTAGGCTTAAAACCTTCCTTTTTGATAAAGCTTATAGTTAGAATGGTTTAGGTTATCCTGAGCTATTTATTTAGTTATACTGTTATAGGTTTAGACTGATGGACAGACTGACCACTTTTCTTCTCTCTGCTACTTTTCTCTCCTACTACTCTCCAGATATATTTTTCTGTTGATTGCTAACCCAGTTTTCTCCACACGGTTTGGTATTCTGCTCAGCCGACAATAAAACGGTTTCTCTAAAGAACAAGAGACTCAGATTTTAATCTCACTTATTTATTAATAAGGTATTTCAGACATTATGGTTCCATTTAAACAATTATTTCCAGTTTCATGAGACATGGATCCAAGCTGCTGTTAGTTCTGACAGAACTGAACAGAACCTGGTTCTGATGAATTTGCAGTGCTCCAGAATCCATTTACTACTCCTGATTTATAGCAGCAAACCATAAACGGAACCACTGAACCCAGATGATGTTCTGTTATATTTGGAGGATCCGATCATTTTGATCCTGGTACCCGCCAGAACCAGGAGGAAGTTTGTTTCCCACAGGGAACGCCACTCCTCAGACCCAACCCATTTATCTCCAAAATAATAATCATTAAGTTCCTTCATGAGCAGCTGGACCGCCTGAAGGTGTCAGAACCAGGCAGCTTCTAGAATGTGAGACAACTTCTGTCCTCCAGCAGCACGAACCAGTAGGACCATCAGAACCACCAGCAGCACGAGAACGGGAAGGTCCGGATCTCCGGCTCAGCCGCTGGTTCTGCCTCGGTTCTGGTTCTCCTTCAGCCGGTGCCGTGGCTGCTTGACTCGAAGACGCCCTTCTTGAAGAACGGAGAAAATTCACAGATGTTGAACTTTGAGAGTCGGAAAACTCCGTCCTCGTCAGCCCTGAGAGGAGAACCGGAGGAGTACAGCATGACCCGGAACAGGTTCCGGAGGTACCGCTGTGGACAAGAGAAAGACATCAGCAGAACCCAGATGAACCAGAACATCAGAACCATCAGTGGGCAGAAGGTGAGGATTTAATGTTTCTAACAGAGACATGGCTGGAGAACACCACCAGACTGGTTAATGGATCAGAACCGGACCTGCTGACGGTCCCAGACTCATTAAAGCTATTCAGACGGGTTCTAGTTCTGGTCCACTCCTGTATAGATGAGGATGGTTCTAACAGGGTTCTACTATCTCTAGTTCTGAGCTTTGGGTTTAGAATCACTGTTGGTTTATTTTACTAACCAGAGAAGAAGGTCCAGTTTGGGTCGCACCAGTAGAACCAGTAAATTATCTCTTATCGTCTTCATGTTTAAATGTTTATTATAACCTCCGATAGTGCTGGACAATTATGAAAATAAAAATAATCGCAATTATTTTCATTATATTCAATGATCTGGATGTCGATCAGATGTTTGTCCAATCAAAACAAAATAATAAAATATAGTCTTCCCTATTAATGTTGCGTACAGAAGGTGCGCTCCTGTTGTATCGCTAACATCATCGCTTCAGAACAGCGTGCTAACGCTAACTGGGGTCAGTGTCAACGTTTGGTCTCCATTATCACCCGTTTATCTCTTAAACGTTTCTCGCCCTCTTCAACTCTGTCCTCTCAGTTCTGTCTATTTTTCCTTAAGATAGTTGTCGACTATCGGTCTCGTGCCGGTATTTAGCCTTAGATGGAGTTTACCACCCACTTTGGGCTGCATTCTCAAACAACCCGACTCCGAGAAGACCCCGGCATGACGGGGGCCGTTACCGGCCCTACACCGTCCACGGGTCAGGAGGACTCAGACAGAGTGTTGGTAGCCAGGTCTCCTAGTAGCTAGGAGACAGGTTAATGTTAGTAGCTATGCTGCTTTAGGCTAGGCTGTTGGAGGACATTATTAGGGTCTGTTCCTACTTTCTCTCCTACTTCTCCCCAACTGCATGATGTGCTGTCAATTCAAGCACTAACCTGTTTTCTATTATAGTAGGTGCTCCGGATTAGCCCTGCTTGACGACCCTGACTAAGATGGCATTGCAGTGACGGAAAATTCTCCACGTCCTGCAACAAACTTCTGCATCAGTTCTATTGCTCTTTCTGTGTCTCTGTTATGTATTCTCCAAGCCACAGACGGTCGCGGCAGATAACCGCTTGTGCTGAGCCTGGTTCTGCCGGAGGTTTCTTCCTGTTAAAAGGGAGTTTTTCCTTCCCACTGTCGCTGCATGCTTGCTCAGTATGAGGGATTGCTGAGAATTACACGACGCAATCTTCTGTGGTTCTGTAATTTCTACACTAAACATTGTATTGTAATAACTCTTTTTGTAAAGTGCCTTGAGATGACATCTGTTGTGAAATGGCGCTATATAAATAAACTGAATTGAATTTAATTGAATTATCGTCTTCCATGTCGTTAATTTGACTTCATAATTCGTCACCAGCTGAACACTCGACACGGCACTTTCATTTACCTACCAGCAGGGGGCCTCCTGCTATTAAGTACCACGTTTTTTCTGCGACATAATTGGCCAGATAACTTGACTGGATTGGTCAGCTGACATAACGATAAAAACACACCGCACGATTATCGTTATGAAGCTTTTCTATATCAAGACTGATTGAAAAAATATATTTAAAAAAATAAATCAATTATTGCCCAGCTTGAATCTCCACTAAGGAGGTCATATTTTCACCAGAGTTTATCTGTTAACATGACACCAAGGTGGATTTTAATCAAATTTTCAAAAAATGTCTGTAATGATATCAGGAACAGCGGATTGGAAAACATAACTACTGAACCAATAATGATATTTGAATGTTTCATGGTTGAGGAATCTAACAAAGTTAGATCCCAACATAGGGCGATGTTCTGATCTGCTGTGATTCTGGACCCAAACGGGTCCGGTTGTGGTTCCTCTAGTTTAACACGTGGGTCGTACTTCCAGGTGGCCGCGGCGCTCCGACACCATTCGTTCGTCCCGGTTTCCAAACAGCTTCTTTGGGGGAAACTCGAGAGCTGCCAGCTGGAAAACAGAGACGACCCATCAGTGACCAACAGAACTCCGGTTCCGACCTGTCAGCAACCAGAACCTGAGGCAGCAACAGCTTGGGGAGGGGGGGGTTCTGGGAGCGGCTCACCTCTGGATATTTGCTCCTCAGGGTTTTATGCATTTCTCTGAAGCGAGTGTAGCGTCTGAACACGGTCCAGGTTTCGTCCATCACGCTGATCTGATGGAGACAGAGCAACAGGATGAGAGAACCATCCATCGTCAGCGTTCCCCTCGTTAAAATCTGAATCATGCTTCACTGCAGGGGGCGCTGTTGCTGCCAAACAGTATATGTCGTTACAAATACAGCACAATCATAAGTATTGGTTTCCATAGCAACCTGAAAACAGGAAATGGACAAAATAAGTAAGTAGTGAATTGTTAAAAAGAAAAAATTATGAGGAGCGCTCAGAAACATCAGCTGCTTTTATCAAAACTAAAGCCCAGTTTGTGTATTACAACGTTTTCATGGAGACGGATTGAAGCAGCGCTGTTATTGCTCGACGCAAGGCCTATGTCACCTACGCAAGGACGGAAGGAGTAGAGCCCCATTTTCTACTTCCATCAACAGAGAGCGTCAGCCTGTGATTGGTCAGTTCAGCAACAGCCAGAGATCGTTTCACCACAACGAGGCTCTAGTTGCTGTGATCTGTAATTAATCTGCCGTTTTACCGATTTTCATCACCAGGAGGTGTAGAGAAACTACTAAACAGACGCTGTGTTTGACTCCATGGGTGTTTTTTTAATGTCGAGGTGCCTTGCTTATGAGCACACCGTCCTTCCTTGGTCAAAGAAAACGGTTTGGAACAGACTTACCTCATGTGACCGCGGCTGCCGGCTTACCTGCTCTGTTTACGTCCCGCCCGTCGTAGTAGCATCGTATAACGTTACTTCAGCCATGGAACTGGAAATGTATAACGAGGGTTTGACTAACATTTTTTTGGTATATGTTGGTTGATTCAAATGTCTAAGCGAGTTAGTACCTGGTAGCCATGGAAGCTGCAACAACTAAGCAACTAACCAACCATATTTAACTGCTTTGGATCTAAAAAATAATAAGTAGGAATAATAAGGAGAAATGCATTCAAAAGCGGAAGAAAATAAACTAACCAGAAACTATACTGCAATGGTAGGCAGATCCACCCCTGGTGTCCTGGTAGGGAATGGCTTTGCAACACAAAAAAACCAACGGGGAACTATAAACGAAAAACATGTCGTTCAATACGCCGGTGTTCATAGTTTCTGTCGGAGAAGTATAAACTAGCCTTAAGCTCTTCTGGTCTCAGATTCACACCGCCTCCAGTCATTCCAGAACTGGTTAATCAATCACTGCATCATGGATGTCTCGTCAGACTTTTCTCATCTGCATAATCCCAATTAAGCCTAGTTTCTACTTCTGCAAGTTTGCACCCAGACGCACGGACAGAGATGTTTGCATCTAGTGGCCGAACGCTGCATTAACTACCGATTACAGCGACTATAGCGCCCCCTGCTGATGAAACGATCTCTGGCTGTTGTTGAGCTGACCAATCACAGGCAGACGCTCTATGTTGATGGAGGCGGATAGTTAGAAAATTGGGCTCTACTATGTCCGTCTTTGCGTAGGTGGAGAGGCCTCGTCTCCATGGATGATGCCGTTGTTTCAATCCGTTTCGATGGGACAGGATGTCAAGCAGTGACGTTTTTCTGTCCCGCACTAGATTGGCTGGGTTTTGTTTGTTGCCATCCTGACGGTACCGTTGCCCTCTGGACGTACTGAAGGCGGTCCAGGAACGGTTCGGTACGGCTCGGTTCTACAGGCCGCTGTTACAATGGATAGATTGGTGATGACAGATTTAAATCAGCCCAACAGTCTCAATGCAGGCTATCAGTCTACAACCTGGATCGTTAAACCAGTCAGAAATCATCATGTTTGGAGCTCCCCAGGAGCGTTCTCCCCCTCTACTCATTCTGAGACGTACCCATTATATCAGCTGATTTATTCACAAAGCTGTACCTTCCTCATCCATCCCTCCACTAAGCGTCTCTGTACTCTGCTTCCTGTCATTGTGAATACTTCCTACCAGGACTTTATTTTTAGGATTTATTAATAATTGCTAGCTCATTTACTCACCCAGACAGTTTGGAGCCACTTGGAGTCCTTCAGGAGATTAGCTGCCTGTAATAAGGAATTATCTGCCCCAAAACTCCTTCATTTAGCCGTGTTTTAGTTATGAATAGTTAGCAATATTCCCCTATGAGTTTGGAACGTCTCAGAGGTGCTAAGCTATTAGCTTCTGGGCGTTAAACAGGTTTTTAATACAACAGATTCCAACTTCCACTAACCAGGGATTTCCCTGACCTAGCAGCCGTCCTCCATCCCAGCTGTAGTCTGTGTAGGTTGTAGAAATAGAGCCTGTAGAAGCTGAACTTAGTCCTATTGGTCCAAACATGGAACATGATGATGTCTGCAGTAGTTCTGTCCTGATCAGACTACAGCTGGGATGTTAGTGTAGATGGATTATAGCCTGTAAATCACACTGGGGAAAAAAACGAATAAACACTTCTGAGACGTTCTGAACTCTGAGGGGAATATCACTATTATTAATAACGAAACATGGTGGGGTGTCATGTGGCGTATTGGTTAAGACAGGCGCCCCATGTTCAGAGGCCATGGCCCTCGAAGTGGATGTCCCGGTTCAACTCCTCTGTGGACATTTGCCAAATGTCTCTCCTACACTTCTTCCCCCCTTTCTGAACTGTCCACTGCAAATAAAGTCCACAAAACGTAAGAAATCAAATTAAAAAAACAACAAAACATGAAGGAGTTTTGGGGCAGATAATCCTTATTACATAAATCTCCTGCTCTGATTGGCTCCTATTATATGGATATACGCTGATCAGACTGGATAGAAACTTCTCCTGAAGGACTCCAAATGGCTAAAAACCTGTCTGGGTGAGTAAATTAATGTAATTTTTGCTAAAAAATAAGGTCCAGGTTGAAAAAAAACAAAAAGACCTTTCCCTTTAAGAAGCCATTTTATTGGTTCCAGTTATAATTTTGAGTCTATTGTTTGGAGGGATGGTTAATGTTTGATCAACCATGTTTGTGGGACAGGAAACATCTGTGCTCCATTAGCGCTTTAAGAAGTAAGAGCTGGCAGACTGGGGAGGGAGGTAAAGGAGACGTTTGACTGTAGTCATGTACTCTGCCCTGTGAAGTATGTATTTAATAAACAGACCGTCTGGGACCATCTGTATTCTGCTGCATGTTGAGAGGGACCCAACTGCAGCTACAATGGCGGACAAGGGCGCCACCATTTACCCAATCCGGGCCAGAAGTCCCAAGAGGAAACAGACGTAAAACAGAAAGAGTAGAAGTTCCAAGCCGAGGATTCTTTGTGTAATGCATGTGTTGCTTATTGTAAACATAATTGGGTTTTCTTAACAACTTTATTTAACAGAGTGCAAGTATACAAACTAAAATTCCAAGAACAAACAGCCAGGGGGGTTAATTATACAAATGCCTGCAAAGATTCACAAGTGCTGATTGTTTTTAGAGACTTTTTGTATGATATTCCTTTTATCTATAGATCTACCGAACAGTACCTGTTCAAAGGCAAGGTCCTTTCTTTCTCGTCTCTGATTGGCTAGTCTGGATGATTTATTACTAATGACATTCGAGAACCAGTGCCTAAACCGAATGTGATCCATCTATTTCAACATTCAGTAGCAGTTATATCCATAAAAACATCACAGCTTGTTGATTAGCGAGTTTTGCTAACGTCAGCTTGAGACTTTTGGTATGTATTGGATACGTGGCGAGCCAGCCAGGAGCAGAATACCTGTGGGACAGGTGTCTCTGTCTTCCCATAACTTTTAGAGCGTTCTGAAACAGTTTAAATGGACGTATTAGAGACGGCTCCATTCGGTGGACTCACCTTCACCTCAAACTCAAAGTGTTCGTCCTTGCCCTGCCCGCGGAGGACGTAGCGAGGAATGCTAACTTTGACGGGCTCCTTGACACCATCGCAGCTCGCCCGGGCGGCTCGGGACATCAGACGCTGCGGGAGAAACATCACAACCAGACCAACCAGGCAGAAAGAAAGAGGAGCAGACAGTAAAAGATCCACTCTGAACATCCTGGTAATAAATTATGTGAACGCTGCTAAAATAACCAGACGGACCAGGATTCAAACTGAGGTAATCTTTATTTAATTTTAAATCAATGACATAAACACACTGTGCAAAATTCAACATTTACTGTTATCATAAATCTCTCTTTGTAAACATACATCTTCATAACATTCATCTTCGCTCAACAGCAGCTTCTTTTTAATCGCATTAAATACAGCAAACTCATATTTAATCTTTATGATTTTAATCTCTGACAAAAAAGGTTAAAAAAAGTTTTTTAAAAATTAAAAAAGCATTTTGTTAAATTTCTTTCTGAGAACAGTTTATATCTTAAAATTAAAGGAGGCATCCGGCTGATTATCCAAAGTCTGAGCTCTGGTGGCGTCCACCTTCAGACGCACAGATGGTTTATGAGGATCTGAGCTTCTGAGGAGGAGCCAAAGGTTAATTTCCAGGAGTCACATGGGCCGTCAGAGGAGGGCCCATCAGCCGAGCTCCGCCTTAACTCCACCTTCCGCATCAGAGTTTGCTTGCTGTGATTTGTAAAGACCACATCTACGTCGAAGCAAGTCTCATTCCTCCTGACAAGTAGACACCGGATGTCCGAACGCCGACGCAGCTTCAGCCCTTGGAACTGGGGGTGAACCGGAACGCGGCTGGACCCCCGAGGCACGGGATGAAAGACCCCATCCTCCTGGAGGAGAGCGACATGAGTGTCCGTCAGAAGGAACTGGAACAGAGAGTCCTGATGGGCTTGGATGGAGCTCATCACCCTGACGCTGGTGTAGAGCAGAGGACATATATCTGCCAGAGAAGGTTTGTTGGGACCGTCCATGTTCCCGTGGACGATGTAGAGCAGGTCCGCAAGGACCCGCTTGAATCTGGAAGTGACATTCAGACCAGTGTCTGAGACGAGATCTGGAACACTGGAGGTCCAATCCAAAGACAGAGCCATGAGGTCCTCTGAGAGCAATGGGTGAGTCAGTCCAGAGAGCGTCTCAGGACAGCGAGCCTTAAGGACAGCCTTGCAGAAATCCTTTGTGAGCTCTTGGTTGTGTGTGAAGACAGCCAGAACCGAATCCTCCCTTGAGCCAATCAGACGGACATGCTGTCCTGCTAAACTGATCTGGATCTCCCCAATTTCCATGAGGTCAAAATGATGGAAAAGACTGAGGGACTCCAGAGAGTCTTTGTCAGCTGAAACTACCGTCAATCCCTGTTCTGACAAAAGAAGACCGGCTGGTTTTGGAATGGATTGCTGAAAGCTGGCTGCTCTGAGCCAGAAGATGCTCAGAATCTTTTTAACCGGTCTTAGAGACAGAGATTCAGCTTTGTCCGTGATCTGCTGGGATGAGAGGCCACGAAGCTGTGCCAAAGCTGGTGGCAACTCAATCAGACCCTGATAAAATTCCTCTGGATAGGAGTCCTCTGTACCGCCATGTCTGATTGACGACACGGACCCTTTGGTCCATGATGAGACAGTATTCTGACTAAATCCTTGAGAACCAGCAAGGGGGCAAGTACTGGACAGATCCACCAGACTAACTCTGTTTTCCAGAACTGGACGAGGCTTTGGTTGGAGTGGAAGTTTTGTTCGATGGAAGATCGGTGGAAGGTCTTTGGACCTCATGGTGACGTACTGAGAGACGGCATACTTCATGTCATCCACTCCCACATTTCGGATGAAGTCTCGTGTGCCCTGAAGTCGTCTCTCTGCGTCTCTGTAAGCCCCTGAAAGCTTTCCTGTGAAGTAGCCCAAAACGTAGCTCTGGTTTGTGTCACTCGGATCTTGGCTGGGATCTTTTCCGGAGCTTTGTAACTTGGTTGATTGTTCCTCGGAAAGCTCAGCTCTCCATGGGTAAAGGGTTTGGTTCTTGACCTTTGTAACATAGTCCCAAAGGTTTCTCCTTCTGTCTGTCATGTCTGCTGTTGTTTCATTTTCATCTTGCCCATTGTGGTCACTAATAGCATGGATATCTGGCGTGTTTGACTGGGAAATCTCAGGTCCACCTGACCTCCATTGGTAAAGGGTTTGGTTCTTAACCTTTGCAACATATTCCCAAACATTGTTCTTAGTGGAAAACACTCTCTCTTGAGCTTCATATTGTTCTCGTCCCATTTCACCGCCATCAGACTTGGAGTTCTCCTCATAAACAATGGACTCCTTGCCAGAGTTTGGTTGATCAGACAGTTGATCCCTAGACAGCTCAGAGTCTTCTGGTCTCCATTGGTACAATGTTTGGTTCCTAACTTTTGTAACATAGCTCCACAAAAGGCTCCTTGCAGTCGATGTCCTTCCTGCAGCGTCGCCTTGGTCCTGTTCTGTCTCATCACTCACTGACCTTATGTCCTGCATGGAGCTGATGTCTCTACCAGAAGTCAGCCACTTGAGCAGGTCAGAGTCCCTGGTGGTCCACGGATGCAGCGTTTGGTCCTTGACTCTAGAAACGTTGTCCCAAATGTAGTTCCAGCCGGTTGACGCCCTTCCAGCAGCATCACCTTGTTCCTCTTCATCATCATCACTACTTGACCTTATGTCCTGCATGGAGGTGATGTAGTCTCTTCCAGAACTCAGCCACCTGAGCAGGTCAGAGTCCCTGGTGGTCCACGGATGCAGAGTTTGGTTCTTGACTTTAGAAACGTAGTCCCAGATGTAGCTCCTGTTGCTCAGTTCCTGCTTTGCTGATGCCCGTTTGTCTTGCTCCAACTCTTCATCGCCCTCCAGGTTTAGGCTTTGATTTTTGACATTTTCAAGGTGCTCAGAGACAACTGTCTCATTGTCCAACTCCTCTTGCTTTACTGGACCATTGATGACGTCTTCTGATTGTTGCTCAGAGAGATTTAACTCATCGGCAGAGCTTTGCAGCTTTAAACGTTCAGACGTATCTGCTCTCTCCATATCATCAGTTTGATTCTTGAAATTTTCAAGGCGATCCAAAATGTGCGTCTTACTGTCCAACATTTCCTGTTTCAGAGGTTTGTAGATGTTATGTTCTAAATCCTTCCCAGAGCTGATGACATTGTCACAGATTTGACAATCTGATTCTTCTCCCTTCTTATTTGAGGTTTGAACCTGTTGGAGATTTTCAAGATCCTCCAAAGTCTGGCTTTGACAGTCAGAAACCTTCTCTGCTTCTTGTTCCATCACGTTAGTTTCACGTTTCCAGATAGGCTCAGACTCCATTAACTGTTTGCCAGAAATTTGCAGTTTTACATAATCCGACTCCTCTGTTGCATGGCTGTGAGTTTTTTGGCCTTGATTCTTGACATTTAGGAGGTCCTCTAATACGTGGTACAACCTGACCGGCATGTTCTCTGCTTCTCCTTTCATTGAACTATCCTCTTGTGAATCTGGCGCCGGGCCATCAGAGACTTTAAGCTTTGAAAGTTCTGATTCTATGTATCCTTCTGTTTCACATGTTTGAACATCCACCGTTTTCTCCAACTGTGAAGTAGATGTTTGGTTCAACATTTTCTTCTCCTGATCGTCCGAATCAGAATAAGGATAATTACTGTCACAGGTAATGTTCTGGTTTCCAGCCAGCCCGTTGGTCGTTTGGCTTTTGTAACAACAATCAGGTCCACAAACAGCTTGGAACCCCTTCCTCGCCAGAATATTTACTTCTCCTTCCCACCATTTTTCTTTGTCAATAACTTTTTCGATCAAGAGTTTATCCGAGAACTCAAGACGTTTTTCTCTGGGAAGCTCCAGGATCTCATCCTTTGGTTCTTCAAACAGGTTTTGGACATCCCGCAGAAAGCTTGAGTCAAACCCCAAAGGGCCCGGGATGTTAGACCAGCAGGTACTCTGTGTGCACAAGGGGGAAGTCCATGACTACATCGGCAAGAAGGACGGAAAACGTGAGTAAAATATACTGAAGTCCATGATCCACCCAATGAGAATTACCTTCCCCATCACCAGGTGAGACACGAGATTCAAAGCGACAGGGTGAAGAGGTTGACATGCAAATTAAGCACAATTATTTTAGAAAGATTCAAAGGATGATTTAAAACAACGAGTTTAATACCTCAACCTGGCTAGCAGGAAGGGCTTTAATTCTCTTCCACTTAACATGAACGCCGTTCATTTTAACGTTCTATCTGAACGGTTAAAACTAAACTCTTTCATCATTTCTGGAAACAAGAATTAAATGACAAACAACCCACTGAGACAAAGTGCCAATCAATCAGAACATCGTCTTCCTCCATCGGCTCACACACTTTAAGGAATGCACCGGTACGCCTAGCAGTGATAGAGACCCATAGCATGACACTGCCACCACTATACTTGGAATGGATACTGGGAGGTTTGAAAACCAAACTTTGTCTCGTCTGACTTTCAAGCAGACGTGTCCATGTGGACGTTTGTTCTCGGTGTGTAGGAGACCAGGGATCTGCTATAAGACCTGGAATGGATCCTGGAATGGATCCTCCTGACCACATCTGCAGCTATAGCTCCATTTTGCTCCACTATTCAGATTTCTTCCCAATTCTTTTCTGCATCTGGAAATATTTCACCTCTGAGGACGTTTCTGTCTCATTTCTGTCCGTTTTTACTTCATGAGTCGAGCTTTGCTTTCTATGTTCTGACCAACAGTGAAGCTCCTGAGAAGCTGAACCATCAGGAGTTCTCTCTGATCCGGATCAGCTTCAGCCCTTCATGGCCGGCTCTAAGGTAGCGCTACAACAGATTCCTTCAGAACCAACGAGAGGATCCATGTTTGTCAGGACTCGACCCGGCCGCTGACTACATGACCAGAACCGGTCCTGATGAGAGACCAGCACAGAGAGAGAATAGACGCAGCTAAAGGTTTTCACCTGGAGACACGTTTAGAGTTAAGGATCCAGGTTCTGTGGATCTTTGGCTCCATCTTATTAATATAACATGCAGCTCAGAACCTGAACCCACATTAATGTTAATAAGATTCTGTTTGAACAGCAGCTGCTGTCACACCCAGTGTGACGTCGCCTCTGCTCCCAATATTAATAATCCGTTAGATAATAAAGGATTTCTGAATGCTCTAATGAACGAGTCTCTACAAACAACTGAACGCTTCACTTTGTTTAAAACATGAGATCAACAGAAATCATTAAGAATTATTATCATGCAGTTTACATGCAACCAAAAATAATAATACAGGATCCAAGTCCCACCTCATACTTCAGCCTTCGTGGGTTTATGTTCTGCAGCTTTTCCTCATCCTGAAAACCAAAACAATTAAAATTAAAGGCATCAAAAACCGGTTTTATTGATAATCTTTAAATCAGAGTTTATTCAGAGAGGAGGAGAAGAAGGGAACCAGGGTCAACAACAAGCAGGACAAATTAAAACCCAGGAAACCATCATCATCATCATGGGGTTCATGCAGGATACGGAACAAGCTACAGATCCTCTCCTCTTACCTCGTCTGTTAATCTAACAGAGCTACAGTCGCTGACCTCCTCCTCCTCCTCCTGCAGAGGTGAAGAGCTGAAGATCAGTTCTGGACAACAGCTCTATAGGAGGATCTTTGTACGCGTACGCGAGTGGTTGTGTGGCAGAAAGCAAACTAAATGAACGGCGGCTATAGAGACGCAACCAACACTTAGTTGAAACGTTTAGAAACCGGGAGAGCTTTAGAGAGAAACTTAAAATCTCTATTGACGCAAAACAGAAGTTATTTAAAGCTCCTTTTAGAAATGTGAAAGATTTTAGTTTGATTGGCTGATGGCCTGGCCCCAAATGCGCTGGGGAGACGTTCATCCGTATGATTTGTCCCTGAAACAGAAAACCGAGGTTAGACGAGCAGAAACGCAGCGTGATTCACATCAACTGTGGGCGATCGCAGAACGGCGAAATCCGCAACGCGACTGTAAAGCTGGTAAGTCCTCATTGATCATATTTTTATTTGGGGAAATGCCATCACTGTTGTACAAGTTATGTTGTCCTGTATTTGGCTTGAGTAATACAGCGGCGTGGTCTCTGGTAAAAACTAACCATCAGTACTTAGTTCTTTTTTTATCCATTCTTTGAGAAACATGCAGTCATGTAGCAGCTTTAATGATTAAATAAACTGGAAGCCGCTTCATGATCGGTTTTACAGCAGCGGCTGTAGAAAGGGTGCTGATTGCAGTTTGGGACATCTGAATCGGAACACAAAAACAATACAATGCAGAGGATTTTAAAATACGCAAACCTCATGTTTTATACATAAACGTCTTAATAACAAATAGGCCTACATGCCTACAGTTGCTGCAGGAATCTTTTAGAGAAAGGGCCGCCTACAAGCTTCAGCTTAAGGGTTTATTCAGACCAGAAAAGTCGTTTAGTCCGCTTGTTTGGTCCACACCAAAGGCAAACTATTTGTTTTTCCTTTGGTGCGGTTTGTATTCAGACTGTTCATTTTTGTAAGTGGACTATATTTTGTAAACACATCCAGGTGTGTGACGATCGGTGCTGCTATTGGACAGCGATGACGTGGGCGGAACTAGCAAAGACCCGGAAAAGGAGGTAGACATCTGTGAAATCGTATGGATATCAGAGCTGCAGGAATGGATGCGAGGGCGCAGAAACACGGAGGAGAGCCGGAGCGAGATGTCGAGGCTGGGCGGTGAGCGAGCACCGAGAAGAACTGTAGCAGAGCTGCTGGAGGAGTTAGCGCCGGGGCTAATAGCCGGCAGCTGCAGCAGAATGAAGCCGGAGAAAGACGGAGCAGGCGGACTGGATCAGAGTTTTTAAGATGTGTGGTGAGGCGGTTTGTTGAACTGATGCGTGTTTACGATCAGAGGCAAGGTTGGAAGAATGACTGAGCGATCAGAGGTAAGTGCAGGAGTCTTCAGACTGAAGCTAATGTCCTGTTTATCTACTGCTCAGCTGGTTATTCTGACTAAACTGTCCTTTCAGTGTCATGATCTCCCTACATTTGCGTGTTTGAGCAGTATTCAGACCTGTAGGGAAGCGAACCTCTGTCCGTTCGGAACCGGACCGGTTCTCTGATCTGCAGCAGGATTCGTTTGTGTTCATTCACACCTGCATAGAAGGTCCGGTCCAGCGGTCCAAACGAACTCTGGTCCGTTTAAAGTGGACCAAACAGTGCAGGTCTGAATACGTCAAACTACATGTGTTGGGAGCGTTGCTCGACGCAGACAAAGTGTGCGGTCTGAACGCACCATAACACATTCAATGATGTTAGCTTGATGCTAGCAGTAGCACGCTAACAACCTCGTGGTCCCGTGTGGAACATCTGCTGTGAATCGGCGCTATAGAAATAAACTGAATAGAACTGAAGACGTATTAATCTCATTATAGTAGCGTTACTATAATCACGTAGTAGTTTGTGTTAAATTTTTACCAGTTATATATTAAAATGAAAACAGCATATTTTAATGTAAAAATAACGTTTTCCTTTGTTATTTTTCATGTAGTCTGCATGCTTAAACACGATTATCATTTCGTATAAATTCTCTTTATAATGGATGGAAACCCTGTTTTTATAGTTGACGTTACACAATATTGTTAGTGTTTGACATGCATTGCTAAACACAGCATATTACTGTATTTTAATGCGGTTATGGGCCATTAAACAGTCCTCTGATATATTAATAGTGGGTATGTTATAAAAAAAGGCTGAAAGGAAAACTGTTCCGAAAATCTTTAAAAGAAAACTGCGAATATAAAGTTTCTGCCATGTTAGATGGAGAGAGTCTAGTTTAGCACATTGATTTATAGGACAACTTTAGGGAATCTACATCTGCAATCAGCGCCAGCATCCAATGTGTCGCTGAAGTATTTATATTAGTTATTCACACAATTAATGCACCAATAAGTACAACTGCTGTATAATCTGAAGACATTTGTGATATAATCGTTAAATGCAACATTCAGATTCTGGGTTTTCAGTCCCTGTTCTGAGCTTAAAGCAGCTTTCTAAATGAGAGCTCTGATCTACACGCTCTAGATCTGTACTGCATGGACGGGTCGGTTCTGATGAAACAGGAAGTGGAAGATCTGAGAGGTCAAAGGTCTTACTCTAAGAGAGTCGAGGGACTCGGACAGATCCACGGCGCCGCCGGCGTTCAGGAGGTTCATCTTCCGGATCCGGCGCTGGACCTCCTCCTCAATGTAGGCGTTGATCCTGCTGGAGGAGCGCAGCGTTAGTATCTGGACTCCTCCAGAACCGGCGCCGCGGCCCGGAGCCTTACCTGTCGTCGGAGAGCGGCAGCAACGTGTTCAGACTCTGGATGTGGCCCACCGGGGAGCCGCTGTCGGTACCGACGGACTGGCTCCGGTTCTGGTTTTCCCCCTCGCTGATCCTCTGACGCAGCTTCCGGATCTCCTGCTCCACCCTGCGGACCAGAACCAGACTCTGAGCGGAGCGACGGGAGAGACGACGGCGACCCAGAAGCCTTCCTGACCTCTGCTGGTCCAGACCGCCTCCCGTCTGCTCCACAGACTCCGCCTCCAGGGAGACGCTGCGCCTCAGAGCCGACTGCCTCCTCTCCAGCCGCGCCACCGCCTGCTCCATGGCCTCCCTCTGCTGCTGCTCCTTGGACTCCAGGATCTCCTTCTCCTTCCTCCTCACCTTCTCCTCCTGCCGCGCCACGTTGGCCGTGAACTCGTAGGTCTCCTGGAGCTGCTGCAGCTGCTGCGCTCCGTGCCAGAGGAGGTGCAGCTTCTCCTCCTTGTCCTCCAGCTCCTTCTCCACCTGGAATAGCGTGTTGTCCAGCCCGTCCTCGGCGCTCCTCTCCAGCACCTCCACGGCCCTCTGCTTCTCCTCGGCCAGCGCGGGAAGGAGGCCGTCGACCAGGTTGGAGAGCTGCCGCTCCTTGGACTGCAGCCGCTGCTCCGCCTGCCTAAAGAGGAGGTGCCCCTCCTGCGCTCCTTGCTGCTGGTGGTCCTTCAGTCCGTGGGCGAGGAGCAGCAGCAGCGTGCTCCTCTCTGCAACCACCTCCTTCTCCAGCTGCTCCCTCTGATGGCGCAGCCCCTCCTCCAGCTTCTCCAGCTCATTCACCTGCGCCTCCTTGAAGGCGGTGTACTGCCTCTGGACGGAGCCGGCCTCCTCCTCCACGTCCGTCCGCTCGGCGGCCTCTTTGGCTCGGAGGAGCGCCTCCCTGAGCTCTGCCAGCGAACGCCGCTCCTCCTCCAGGCGCCGGACGTCCTCCTTGGTCAGCAGGGCGGCCGCCGCCTCCTGCTTCTCCCTTATCTGCTCCTCCAGCCTCCCCACCAGACTCAGCTGCTCCCTCTCCTGCTCCTCCAGCCGCCGCCGCTCCGTCTCCAGGCGGAGCTGCTGCTCCTCGCGCTCCCTCTTCAGCCGCTCCAGCTCACGGTAGATCTCCGTCTGCTCCGCTGCCTCCTGCTGCTCCTCCTCCTGCTGCCTCCTGCGCTGTAGCGCCACCTCCTGGATCTCGGAGCGCCGCTCCTCCTCGAAGCGCTCCTTCTCAGCCAGGAAGTCCCGCAGGCGGCTCTCGATGTCCTGGCTGCGGCGGCGGAGGCTCTCCTCCTGACGGAGGATCCGCTGCTGCACCTCCTCAGACTCCTTGCGCTGGCTCTCCACCTCCTGCTGGAGGCGCTCAAGCTCCGCCTTCTCGCTCAGCTGCTTCTCCTCCATCTCTTTGATCAGCCTCCTGCAGAAACACAGCAGATGGAGGCGCTGGAGCAAACGTGGAGGTTACAACATCTAACAGGAATGGGGGGGGTTAACCACATTTGATTGGTTCATTATCTACAGCGTGGAACATTTGAGGCTTTGTGGCTTTTATGTGTCATAGAAAATTTTATACTGAGACATTTATATTAAGAATGATCTTTTCTGTGTGATAGTCTGATTGTGTGACGCTGTATAATATTAGGTTAGGTCGAATGAACTGATATTAGGATCCCTACGTCTGGTGTTGCCATGGAAACGACCCTCGGAGCACTGAGTGTCCTTAGATTGAGCGTCTCCTATCAGACTGAGGCGCCTGGGAGTCTGGGAACTTCACCATGTAGAAATATTTACTGATATGTTGCAGACAACAACAAGGTTGTCTGAATCTATAAAGTGGTCAGTCAGTTGGTGGAAGGCAGGATTCAGCTGCTGCTAACACTCTGTAATAATGTTCCTCCTTGTTTGGGCAAAAAAGTTCAAGTTAAACCTCCAAGAAATGAAGGAATCTTTTCTCACCTCTTTATTTAAAAATGTTTTTCCACTACAGACGCATCACTGGTAAAACGCACACCTGGATCTGCTAAGTGTCTGTGATGCAGGGAGCCATGAATGTAACACGGCTGTGTGTTAACGTTTGTAGCATCAACACTAAATGTATTTTATAATCTGTTAAAACCTTGTTGTCTGAGGAACATGTTTTATAATCTTGCCTGAAATATACAGTTGTGACTGGTTCAAAATTTACAAGATATGAAACTGCAGTTGGACATCCAAGACTTTTTAAACAACATGTCTGTTTTAAATATATATTTTAAGAAGAAAAGATGAATAAAAATAATATAGTTTTTGTTTGTTCTTTTGTACTTGTTTTTACTAAGTTGCTTATCAACCACCATCAAACACAAATTTATGGCGTATGTTATTTTCTGTGTTTTGGTCAGAAGTTTTAAAAGTTCTACGTTATTGAACTCAGCATATATTTTGGACGTTCTTTGAAAGTGCCACAGATGTTCAGCTCTGCCAGATGTTTGTGTGTGGCTTATCAAAGAAAGATCGTTCATAAAGTAGCTAAGGGTCATTAGCATGGAGCAGTCCTTTGATTCTCATGGTTTAATTTTTGTTCTTTTTTATTTCATTTTTAATCTATTGTATTTTATCTGTTTTTATTCTATATTGCATGAATTTGTTCCTTACATCATCTTTTCTTATTTATTGATTATGTCTATCTGTTAAACCTATATGTTTCTGTTTTTCTCTAATCATGCTTCTGTAATCATGTATTTGGTTTCATTATCACTGAATCATGTGAAGCAACTTGAATTGCCTTGTGTTGAAAGTGTGCTATAGAAATTGCCTTGCCTTTGTGATGGTCCAAACATTTAGCTTCAGCAGACACGGAGCGGGCTGGACTCTTATCCTCCGTGCTGAAGCATCCGGCTAGCAGCTACAGCTAGCAAGCGCTACCAGCTACAGCTAGCAAGCGCTACCAGCTACAGCTAGTTAGCTCACAAGTTGGAATCTAGCTAGCAGCTGCAGCTATTTAGCACTAGAAGCTACAGCTGGTTGGCTAACAGGTTGGTAGCTGGCTAGCATCTACATATAGTTAGCTAACAGGTTAGTAGTTAGCTAGCAGCTGCAGCTATTTAGCCATAGAAGCTACAGCTGGTTGGCTAACAGGTTGGTAGCTGGCTAGCATCTACATATAGTTAGGTAACAGGTTAGTAGCTAGCTAGCAGCTGCCGCTATTTAGCCATAGAAGCTACAGCTGGTTGGCTAACAGGTTGGTAGCTGGCTAGCATCTACATATAGTTAGGTAACAGGTTAGTAGCTAGCTAGCAGCTGCCGCTATTTAGCCATAGAAGCTACAGCTGGTTTACTAACAGGTTGGTAGCTGGCTAGCATCTACATATAGTTAGGTAACAGGTTAGTAGCTAGCTAGCAGCTGCCGCTATTTAGCCATAGAAGCTACAGCTGGTTGGCTAACAGGTTGGTAGCTGGCTAGCATCTACATATAGTTAGGTAACAGGTTAGTAGCTAGCTAGCAGCTGCCGCTATTTAGCCATAGAAGCTACAGCTGGTTGGCTAACAGGTTGGTAGCTGGCTAGCATCTACATATAGTTAGGTAACAGGTTAGTAGCTAGCTAGCAGCTGCCGCTATTTAGCCATAGAAGCTACAGCTGGTTGGCTAACAGGTTGGTAGCTGGCTAGCATCTACATATAGTTAGGTAACAGGTTAGTAGCTAGCTAGCAGCTGCCGCTATTTAGCCATAGAAGCTACAGCTGGTTGGCTAACAGGTTGGTAGCTGGCTAGCATCTACATATAGTTAGGTAACAGGTTAGTAGCTAGCTAGCAGCTGCCGCTATTTAGCCATAGAAGCTACAGCTGGTTGGCTAACAGGTTGGTAGCTGGCTAGCATCTACATATAGTTAGCTAACAGGTTGGTGGCACATCAGACCCGCCCCTTGCTTTAATGACACCCCATGGAGCAGTTTCCCGACAAACACAACGCACAGCGAATGAACACGCTGTAAATGTTCAGAAAACTGATGTTTTAGAATCCAAACTAACATTTTGGATCGATCCAGAATGTTGTTAAATAGGAATCAAGATTCGGAGATGAATGTAATTTTTTCCAGCATCCCTAGTGGAGGTCCCACCATGGTGGACACTAGTGGAGATCCAATCATGGTGGACACCAGTGGAGGTCCCACCATGGTGGACACTAGTGGAGGTCCCACCATGGTGGACACCAGTGGAGGTCCCACCATGGTGGACACCAGTGGAGATCCAATCATGGTGGACACCAGTGGAGGTCCCACCATGGTGGACACCAGTGGAGGTCCCACCATGGTGGACACCAGTGGAGATCCAATCATGGTGGACACCAGTGGAGGTCCCACCATGGTGGACACCAGTGGAGATCCAATCATGGTGGACACCAGTGGAGGTCCCACCATGGTGGACACCAGTGGAGATCCAATCATGGTGGACACCAGTGGAGGTCCAATCCCAGTGGATATTTAGTGGACCGGTCCCACCATGGTGGACACCAGTGGAGGTCCCATCATGGTGGACACCAGTGGAGGTCCCACCATGGTGGACACCAGTGGAGGTCCCACATGGTGGACACCAGTGGAGGTCAATCATGGTGGACACCAGTGGAGGTCCCACCATGGTGGACACCAGGAGGTCCCATCATGGTGGAACCAGTGGAGGTCCCACCATGGTGGACACCAGTGGAGGTCCCACCATGGTGGACACCAGTGGAGGTCCCACCATGGTGGACACTAGTGGAGATCCATCCACGGTGGACACTAGTGGAGATCCATCCACGGTGGACACCTGAGTCCCATCCACGGTGGACACTGAGGTCCCACCATGGTGGGCACCAGTGGAGGTCCATCATGGTGGACACAGTGGAGGTCCCACCTTGGTGGACACCAGTGGAGGTCCCACCATGGTGGACACCAGTGGAGGTCCCACCATGGTGGACACCAGTGGAGGTCCCACCATGGTGGACACCAGTGGAGGTCCAATCATGGTGGACACCAGTGGAGGTCCCACCATGGTGGACACCAGTGGAGGTCCAATCATGGTGGACACCAGTGGAGGTCCCACCATGGTGGACACCAGTGGAGGTCCCACCATGGTGGACACCAGTGGAGGTCCCACCATGGTGGACACCAGTGGAGATCCATCCACGGTGGACACCAGCAGGTCCCTGCAGGTCCCTCCATGGTGGACACCAGCAGGTCCCTCCATGGTGGACACCAGTAGGTCTCCTCCTACCTTTTCATCTCCAGCTTCTCCAGCTCTTCTCTCTGCTGCCTCTCGAACTCCAACCTGAAGAAACAGACACAAAGGTTAGAGGTTCCTACACCGCCTGGATGAGACGACACCAGCTGGGTGGGTGGAGACGGCACAGCACAACAAGCTGGACTCCAGGCAGACGCAGGGTCTAGTGAGGACAGACGCAGCAAGCTGATGAGGTCAGAGACAGACAGGTGGACACACGAATCTGGGTGAGGACAGTTAGACAGGTAAGAGAAAGACGGAGTCTACCTGAGGAAGATGGGGCCCTTCTGATTGAAGAGGCTGCCAACAGGACAGGGGGACATAGTTAGCTCCCGTCTCTAAGCACTGATAGTTATTCTTATCAATCATACTCTGGATATTTTCAGGTCAATATGATCTTAGAATGAATTTATCATTGTTTGCAATTACGTCAGTGACTGTAGAGAATTTTCCTCAAACAGCCAATAATCAGGGGGCTGTTTATTTATTTATTATTTATTTATAATCTATTATTATTTATTTAGGGCTGTTTATATTATTATTGTTTGTTTTTAGGCTTACTGTAACAATCCTGGCTTCATTTCCACAGATTCAGTTCCTTTAATGAGGCCAAAACGGTCCCACTCTCTATTCAGTCCCATTGTAACGAATGTTGGTTGCAGTTCCACCAGAGTTCCACTGGGGGCGATCTCCATGAGAGTCTATGGAGCTAGACGCCAAATTATTCTGTGAGAAATCTGAGATGTGATTGTAGGTTTAACAAGTTCATCATGGGTTATAGGAGGAAAGCTGAATGAACGAGTACGTATGAACTTTGGTTTTCTTACAGGTTGACTTGTTGTTGCCCATAACTAGCTAGCATTATGCTAATGACCGCTGATTGGTCAGTGAAGGACTGATTACAACCAGATGCTTGACGACATCGTAGCATCTGAAGCGGTACCAGAATGTTAAGCAGGACTTTTTATTCTCAACCTAGCAACTTTTTCTGGTTGCTAGCTCTGTTATCTGCTTACGGTTATGTTTGTTATGTATGTAGTGTGAAATATAAACAGAAAAATAAGGATTGTCGTAAAGCAGCATCTCTGGTTGTACGATATGTATGACATCATTGACAGTTTAAGGTAGTTTATAAAGCAAATACGGGATTAAAAATACCTAACAGCAATGTGTCATTTCTTTGCAACTACTTTCTAATACGATATTCACATTACTAAACAAAAAAATTATATCGTGAGAAAATTGGAATTTTAGGCCTATTGCTCCACAGACCTCAATTCATTCTGCACTCGTCGTGACAGCGCCCTCACATGGAACCAGAGTGGAACTGCAACCGGTTTATAACCTGGAAGTTCAGTGAGAGTGGGAGTTCTCTTTATTGGAAATTATCTGATGAGGCTAACCTGAAGCCCCGCCCATTCTCTACGGCAACAGATGAGCCTGCTCTGTGATAGGCTAGCTGTGAGGCTTAGTTTAGGTTGATCAAATGATCGGACCAACCAGGTGATGTCAAACTGCAGGGCTGGGATTCTGCTACTGTTCTCTCCCTCCAATACAAAACGTTTTGTTCAATTGTTGCTCCTGACCCCAATTATTATAATTCATTACAAAATAAATCACCTTTTGTCTGAGACAGAGCCATAAAAAAATATCCTCATTCTGTCCTAAGTGTGTTAAAATAGCCTTATAGTGTCTTGTAACTGCTTAAAATAATACACATCTTTTCCTCCCCAACCAGCTAATATGATTTATTAGAAGCTGTTCTCAGAGCTCACTGTGTCACACTCTAAAGCGTCCGTGTAGCAACATTATAACCCAAAGCAGCTGCTGTTCCCCTTATTGGTTATGATGTCATTATGATGCTCATAGGCTGCATTAATAGGTCAGACTGGGAGAAGAACGCGCCTCTTTGCTTCTCACTGATCCAGCATCGACTAACAGGAGCTGCTTTTAATGTAGCGCTGATACACATGAGCCTGGATGGAATCCGCCTGAGCTTCATTAGGATAATTAAAGCCTGGATATTAAACATGAGCCTGGATTTGTTACGTTTGCTTTGTGACGTTACATGTTAAAAGAGGAAGTTTTTTGTTTTTTAAACTGGACCTCATTTCTAGCATTTATTACCTTCATTTACCCACCCAGAGCAGTTAGGAACCACTAGGAGTCCTTCAGGAGAAGTTTAGATCCATATAATGGGAGTTAATGGGGCAGCCAAAGGTCAGCCTCTAAATAAGGAATTATCTGCCTCTAAACTCCTTCATTTCACCAATATTTGGTTATCAATCACTAGCTCTATTCCTCTGGGAGTCTTCTTTGAGTTCTTCCAGAGTTATTTACAGGCTTTTAATACGACAGGAAGCCGCCATTTCATTGACTTTACATGGCGGTTTCAGTCTGAGCGGGACTTTTACACTGTGCTATACGACGGTGTAAGGCCACGTCCACACGTAGCCGGGGTTTGGTTTTTGTAACCAATATTTATCCTCCGCTCTTTTAGAAAAAGTAAAGGAGGATAAAAACATTATTCAGCACATTCATAGACATGGCAAACCTGCAGGGGGCAGTAGCTCAGATTAACTTTCTATCCTCCATCTTCAGCACGCAGCAGTAACAGCTGTAAAAGCAAACAAACAAAATGCGCTTTGACGATTGATACTAATTACTTTCAGGGCATAAATACGGTTTCTGTGTGTAAACACATGTTGCAAAAGTGATGTTGGAGCATTTTTAGTCGCAGATTGAGGCGCTACGACACTTAAAACTCCGTTTTCATCCGTCCACAAACAGATACTGAAAACAGAGAAAACGCAGAGCTCCCCTTTGGCCCGAGTTTTTGAAAAGATTCGTTTTTGGTGCCGATAATCTGCGTCTACATGTGGATGACAAACCGTAGAACAACATCTCTGTTTTGTGAGATGGTTGGTTTTTTTTGCCCAGAAAGTCTGCTTCGTTTATGGAGGTGTGAATGAACAAACTCTGATTCTGACAAAAAAGATCATTCTAGTCCGCCTGATAGCGAAAACGAATTAAACAAACTCCTGTAAAACACCCTGCAAACAAAGAATCAGCTCTGAGACGCTCTGAACTCCCAGGGGAATAGAGCTAGTGATTGATTAGTGGCAGATAATTCCCTATTTAGATGCTGACCCATTATATGGATCTAATCTTCTCCTGAAGGACTCCTAGTGGCCCCTAACTGGTCTGGGTGAGTAAATGAACATAATAAATGCTTGATATAAGGTCCAGGTTTGACAAACACCGAACATGCCCTTTAACCCCTCACAATAACAACAGTAAACCTCCACCATCTCCTATATTATTCATAAACTGTAACTTAACTCCATGAACGTTTCGGTGCTCTGGGAGCCCAATAAGGAGGAACGTTGTGGTAAAAAACCTGTTCTTATAGAGCAGCAAGTTTTTGAAAATATTTTTAATTACTTGGAATTCCTTTTTAAGAAAACACGAAAAAAAAGATTAAAATAATTAATCCGAGATCTCGTGCAGGTCTACTTCAGGCTGCGTGTTGGAAACACTAAAAAAAAAAAAAAATCTGCTTCCTTTAGTTCTGCCTGGAATCATTTTTCCTTCATCTGATCTGTTAATCCAGAAAAAAAATCTGCTTCCTTTAGTTCTGCCTGGAATCATATTTCCTTCATCTGATCTGTTAATCCAGAAAAAAATCTTTTCCTTTAGTTTCTGCCTGAAATTATTTTCCTTCATATGAGTCTGTGTAATCCTGAAAAAAAATCTGCTTCCTTTAGTTTCTGCGCTGGAATCATTTTTCCTTCATCTGATCTGTTAGATCCAGAAAAAAAATCTGCTTCCTTTATTCTGCCTTGGAATCTTTTTCCTGTCTCTGATCTGTTATCAGTCTGCTTCCTTTAGTTCTGCCTGGAATTTTTTTACTTCATCTGATCTGTTAATCCAGAAAAAAAATCTGCTTCCTTTAGTTCTGCCTGGAATCATTTTTCCTTCATCTGATCTGTTAATCCAGAAAAAAAATCTGCTTCCTTTAGTTCTGCCTTGAATTATTTTTCCTTCATCTGATCTGTTAATCCAGAAAAAAAATCTGTTTCCTTTAGTTCTGCCTGAAATTATTTTTCCTTCATCTGATCTGGTAATCCAGAAAAAAAATCTGCTTCCTTTAGTTCTGCCTGGAATCATTTTTCCTGTCATCCTGATCATGAGTTCTACATCCAGCATCAGCTTCCTTTAGTTCTGCCATGGAATCATTTGTTCCTTCATCAGATCTTTTATAGCCAGAAAACAAAATTCATGCTACCTTTAGTTCTGCCGGAATCATTGTTTCCTTTCAACTCGATCTGTTAGAACCAGACTGTTTCCTTTATTTCTGCCTGAAAGTATTATTCCTTCATCCGATCTGAGTAAGCCAGACACTCGTCTTCCTTTGAGTTTCTGCCTGGAAATCATTTTTACCTTCAGCTTGATCTGTTAATCACAGAAAAAAACTCTGTTGTCCCTTTAGTACTGCCCGGAATCAATTTTTTCCTTCATTCAGATCATGTTTAATCCAGAAAAAAATTCTGTTTTTGCACTTATAGTTCTTGCACTGGAATCATTTTTTCCCATGCATCTAGATCTGTGTTTAATCCAGAAAAAAATCTGCTTACCTTTATGTTCTGCCTGATATCATACCTTCTACTCTGATCTGGTTAATTCCAGAAAAAAATCTGCTTCCTTTAAGTTCAGCCGTGAATTAATTTTTCCTGCTTCTGATCTTGTTAATCCAGATCTGTCTTTCATCTTAGTTCTGGCCTGAAATTATTTTCCCATCAATTCTGATCTGGAAATCCAGCATCTCTGCGTCCTATTAGCGTTCTGGACCTGCGAATCATTTATTTCACTGCAGCTGTATGCTTGGTTAATCCAGACTCTGTTTTCCTTTAGTTCTGCCGGAAATTATCTCCTTTCCATCTGATTCTGGTAATCCAGAGAAATCTGCGTATCGTTTATGTTCTGCCGTGGATGTCATTTTTTCCATCATCTGATCTGTTTCAATCCAGATCTGCTTTCCTTTAGTTCGCGCCTGAAATTATTTTTTCCTTCAATCTGATCTGTTTATGTCCAGATCTGTTTCACTTTAGTTTCTGCCTGGAGATCAATTTTTCCCTTCATTCTAGCATCTGTTTAATCCAGATCTGTTTCACTAATTAGTTTCTGGCCTGGAGCATTTTTTCCTATTTCATCTGATCTGTTAATCCAGAAAAAAAATCTGTTTCCTTTAGTTCTGCCTGGAATCATTTTTCCTTCATCTGATCTGTTAATCCAGAAAAAAAATCTGTTCCTTTAGTTCTGCTGGAATCATTTTTCCTTCATCTGATTGTAATCCAGAAAAAAAATTGCTTCCTTTAGTTCTGCCTGGAATCATTTTTCCTTCATCTGATCTGTTAATCCAGAAAAAAAATCTGTTCCTTTAGTTCTGCCTTGAATTATTTTTCCTTCATCTGATCTGTTAATCCAGAAAAAAAATCTGCTTCCTTTAGTTCTGCCGGAATCATTTTTCCTTATTGATCTGTTAATCCAGAAAAAAATCTGCTTCCTTTAGTTCTGCCTGGAATCATTTTTCCTTCATCTGATCTGTTAATCCAGAAAAAAAATCTGCTTCCTTTAGTTCTGCCTGGATTATTTTTCCTTCATCTGATCTGTTAATCCAGAAAAAAAATCTGTTTCCTTTAGTTCTGCCTGAAATCATTTTTCCTTCATCTGATCTGTTAATCCAGAAAAAAAATCTGCTTCCTTTAGTTCTGCCTGGAATCATTTTTCCTTCATCTGATCTGTTAATCCAGAAAAAAAATCTGCTTCCTTTAGTTCTGCCTGGAATCATTTTTCCTTCATCTGATCTGTTAATCCAGAAAAAAAATCTGTTTCCTTTAGTTCTGCCTGAAATTATTTTTCCTTCATCTGATCTGTTAATCCAGAAAAAAAATCTGCTTCCTTTAGTTCTGCCTGGAATCATTTTTCCTTCATCTGATCTGTTAATCCAGAAAAAAAATCTGCTTCCTTTAGTTCTGCCTGGAATCATTTTTCCTTCATCTGATCTGTTAATCCAGAAAAAAAATCTGCTTCCTTTAGTTCTGCCTGGAATTATTTTTCCTTCATCTGATCTGTTAATCCAGAAAAAAAATCTGCTTCCTTTAGTTCTGCCTGGAATCATTTTTCCTTCATCTGATCTGTTAATCCAGAAAAAAAATCTGTTTCCTTTAGTTCTGCCTGAAATTATTTTTCCTTCATCTGATCTGTTAATCCAGAAAAAAAATCTGCTTCCTTTAGTTCTGCCTGGAATCATTTTTCCTTCATCTGATCTGTTAATCCAGAAAAAAAATCTGCTTCCTTTAGTTCTGCCTGAAATATTTTTCCTCATTGATCTGTTAATCCAGAAAAAAAATCTGTTCCTTTAGTTTGCCTGGAATCATTTTTCCTTCATCTGATCTGTTAATCCAGAAAAAAATCTGCTTCCTTTAGTTCTGCTGAATCATTTTTCCTTCATCTGATCTGTTAATCCAGAAAAAAAATCTGCTTCTTTAGTTCTGCCTGGAATCATTTTTCCTTCATCTGATCTGTTAATCCAGAAAAAAAATCTGCTTCCTTTAGTTCTGCCTGGAATCATTTTTCCTTCATCTGATCTGTTAATCAGAAAAAAAATCTGCTTCCTTTAGTTCTGCCTGGAATCATTTTTCCTTCATCTGATCTGTTAATCCAGAAAAAAAATCTGTTTCCTTTAGTTCTGCCTGGAATCATTTTTCCTTCATCTGATCTGTTAATCCAGAAAAAAAATCTGTTTCCTTTAGTTCTGCCTGGAATCATTTTTCCTTCATCTGATCTGTTAATCCAGAAAAAAAATCTGTTTCCTTTAGTTCTGCCTGGAATCATTTTTCCTTCATCTGATCTGTTAATCCAGGTTCAGATAAGAAACGTTCAGGAGGAAAAACTTCTGGAGTTCTGGTTGAAATCAAGTTTCAATGAGAGAAATAAATGAGTTTTAATGGGAAGCAGCTGAAGAGAGGAAACTCCTTAACCTGGGGATCAAACTGGACCTGGTCCAGAACCAGCAAGAGGAGATTCTGATGGACCCGACTCACCCCGGGTTGTAGAGCATCACAGTGGACAGGTTCTCACAGGACTTGGACAGGTCTGTCATGGACAGGCTGAATGAGGACAGGAGGCCGCTCTGCAGAGACACCAGAATCAGAACCTTCCCCAGAACCTCCCAGAACCTTCCCCAGAACCTCCCAGAACCCACCTTCCGCTTCTCCCTCAGCTTGGCTGCTTCCTTCGGATGGTTGAAGCGGAACATGTTGGTCCGGCCCAGCAGGATCACGGCTCCTGCACCACAAACAGAACCGGATGAACGTTGTCGGATCAGAACCGTGAGCCCAAACACACCCAGAGATGGATGAGATTAACGGGACCGGTTCTGTTAAGCAGAGCGGTACCAGAACCTGAGAACGAGCCGGTTCCGTCGGTTCTTCACTGTGAGAAAAATTTGTTATTTCATCGTTTTATCAATTATTTTATAAGACGCATAATCATAATCGGTGCCGGTACCGCCCAGATATCGGTACCAGCAGGAGTTTATAATCGGTGCCGGTACCGCCCAGATATCGGTACCAGCAGGAGTTTATAATCGGTGCCGGTACCAGCAGGAGTTTATAATCGGTGCCGGTACCGCCCAGATATCGGTACCAGCAGGAGTTTATAATCGGTGCCGGTACCGCCCAGATAATAACGGGTAATGCTGCTGAGTATAAAATAAAAAGGACAGATTGTCGAATGATCGGCTGAAGCTTCATCCTGATTCTTCTGCGTTTAACGAACTCACCTTGGTTAAGCTGCGACGGCGCCGTCACCAGAACCCCGTTAACAGAACATTGGGCCCCACCGAGCGGTACTAGGGTGACCGTCCCGTTCTGGTTCTCAAACACGCAGTGTTGGCTCTCCAGATCCAGGCCGTGTAGAACTGTAGGGGGAGAACAGAACATGAACCCGACACCAGAACCTCCTGTTGACCCAGCAGCAGCAGCAGAACCGACTCACCGATATCCGGCTCGCTGGACGCGTCCTCCCGTCCCACGTACGTCCGTCCCTCCTGGAGGACAGAAAAGACATGATGATGCAGGAAAAGCCTCAGAACCTGACGGGTAACAGAGAGAGTGGCGCCACCTTCAGGTGGTAGAGGATGATGCCGGTGCTGAGCAGGTCGTCGTCGATGCCGATGAGATGTGGCAGCTCCGAGTCCAGAACCACGCCGATCCCCTCCTTCCTCAGAGCCAGGGTCTCCTCCTGCAGCGCCACAAACATTCAGGAAGAGTCCGGAAGCAAAGAGAACCAGAACCGATCCGGTTCCGACACGGAGCCGAACCAGAACCGATCCGATTCCGACACGGAGCCGAACCAGAACCGATCCGGTTCCGACACGGGGCCGAACCATAACCGATCCGATTCCGACACGGAGCCGAACCAGAACCGATCCGGTTCCGGCACGGAGCCGAACCAGAACCGATCCGGTTCCAACACGGAACCAAATCAGAACCGATCCGGTTCCGACACGGAGCCGAACCAGAACCGATCCGATTCCGACACGGAACCAAATCTGAACCGATTCGGTTCCAACACGGAACCAGTTCAGAACCGATCCGATTCCGGCACGGAGCCGAACCAGAACCGATCCGGTTCCGACACGGAGCCGAACCAGAACCGATCCGGTTCCGACACGGGGCCGAACCATAACCGATCCGATTCCGACACGGAGCCGAACCAGAACCGATCCGGTTCCGGCACGGAGCCGAACCAGAACCGATCCGGTTCCAACACGGAACCAAATCAGAACCGATCCGGTTCCGACACGGAGCCGAACCAGAACCGATCCGATTCCGACACGGAACCAAATCTGAACCGATTCGGTTCCAACACGGAACCAGTTCAGAACCGATCCGATTCCGACACGGAGCCGAACCAGAACCGATCCGGTTCCGGCACGGAGCCGAACCAGAACCGATCCGGTTCCGACACGGGGCCGAACCATAACCGATCCGATTCCGACACGGAGCCGAACCAGAACCGATCCGGTTCCGACACGGAGCCGAACCAGAACCGATCCGGTTCCGACACGGCCAACCAAACCGATCCGATTCCGACACGACGACAGAACCGATGTTCACACGGAACCAAATCAGAACCGATCGGTTCCGACACGGACCAAGAACGATCGTTCCACACCGAACCAGAGCCGAACCAGAACCGATCCGGTTCACACGGACCAACAGACACCACACACACAGACCGATCCGTTCCGACACGGACCGAACCAGAACCGATCCGGTTCCGACACGGGGCCGAACCAGAACCGATCCGATTCCGACACGGAGCCGAACCAGAACCGATCCGGTTCCGACACGGAACCAAATCAGAACCGATCCGGTTCCGACACGGAACCAGATCAGAACCGATCCGATTCCGACACGGAGCCGAACCAGAACCGATCCGGTTCCGGCACGGAGCCGAACCAGAACCGATCCGGTTCCAACACGGAACCGAATCAGAACCGATCCGGTTCCAACACGGAACCGAATCAGAACCGATCCGGTTCCGACACGGAGCCGAACCAGAACCGATCCTGTTCCGACACGGAGCCGAACCAGAACCGATCCGGTTCCGACACGGAGCCGAACCAGACCACCCACAACAAACAAACCGATCGGTTCACACGGAACCAAATCAGAACCGATCCGGTTCCAACACGGAACCAAATCAGAACCGATCCGGTTCCGACACGGAGCCGAACCAGAACCGATCCGATTCCGACACGGAGCCGAACCAGAACCGATCCGGTTCCGACACGGAACCGAATCAGAACCGATCCGGTTCCGACACGGAGCCGAACCAGAACCGATCCGGTTCCGACACGGAGCCGAACCAGAACCGATCCGGTTCCGACACGGAGCCGAACCAGAACCGATCCGGTTCCGACACGGAGCCGAACCAGAACCGATCCGATTCCGACACGGAGCCGAACCAGAACCGATCCGGTTCCGGCACGGAGCCGAACCAGAACCGATCCGATTCCGACACGGAGCCGAACCAGAACCGATCCGGTTCCGGCACGGAGCCGAACCAGAACCGATCCGGTTCCAACACGGAACCAGATCAGAACCGATCCGGTTCCAACACGGAACCGAATCAGAACCGATCCGGTTCCAACACGGAGCCGAACCAGAACCGATCCGGTTCCAACACGGAACCAGATCAGAACCGATCAGGTTCTAACACGGAACCAAATCAGAACCGATCCGGTTCCGACACGGAACCAAATCAGAACCGATCCGGTTCCAACACGGAACCAGATCAGAACCGATCCGGTTCCGACACGGAACCAAATCAGAACCGATCCGGTTCCGACACTGAGCCGAACCAGAACCGATCCGGTTCCGACACGGGGCCGAACCAGAACCGATCCGATTCCGACACGGAGCCGAACCAGAACCGATCCGGTTCCGACACGGAACCAGATCAGAACCGATCCGGTTCCAACACGGAACCAGATCAGAACCGATCCGGTTCCGACACTGAGCCGAACCAGAACCGATCCGGTTCCAACACGGAACCAGATCAGAACCGATGCGGTTCCGACACGGAACCGAACCAGAACCGATCCGGTTCCAACACGGAACCAGATCAGAACCGATCCGGTTCCGACACGGAGCCGAACCAGAACCGATCCGGTTCCGACACGGGGCCGAACCAGAACCGATCCGGTTCCGACACGGGGCCGAACCAGAACCGATCCGGTTCCGGCACGGAGCCGAACCAGAACCGATCCGGTTCCGGCACGGAGCCGAACCAGAACCGATCCCGTTCCAACACGGAGCCGAACCGATCCGGTTCCAACACGGAGCCGAACCAGAACCGATCCGGTTCCGACACGAAACCGAACCAGAACCGATCCGGTTCCGACACGGAGCCGAACCAGAACCGATCCCGTTCCAACACGGAACCAGATCAGAACCGATCCGGTTCCAACACGGAACCAGATCAGAACCGATCCGGTTCCAACACGGAGCCGAACCAGAACCGATCCGGTTCCGACACTGAGCCGAACCAGAACCGATCCGGTTCCGACACGGGGCCGAACCAGAACCGATCCGATTCCGACACGGAGCCGAACCAGAACCGATCCGGTTCCGGCACGGAGCCGAACCAGAACCGATCCGGTTCCAACACGGAACAGATCAACCGACGTCCAACACGACGAATCAGAACCATCCGTTCCAACACGGAGCCGAACCAGAACCGATCCGGTTCCGACACGAACGAACCAGAACCGATCCGGTTCCGACACGGACCGAACCAGAACCGATCCCGTTCCAACACGAACAGATCAGAACCGATCCGGTCCACACGGACCAACAGAACCGATCCGTCCAACACGGAGCCGAACCAGAACCGATCCGGTTCCGACACGGAGCCGAACCAGAACCGATCCGGTTCCGACACGGAGCCGAACCAGAACCGATCCGATTCCGACACGGAGCCGAACCAGAACCGATCCGGTTCCGGCACGGAGCCGAACCAGAACCGATCCGGTTCCGACACGGAACCGAACCAGAACCGATCCGGTTCCGACACGGAACCGAACCAGAACCGATCCGGTTCCAACACGGAACCAGATCAGAACCGATCCGGTTCCGACACGGAACCGAACCAGAACCGATCCGGTTCCAACACGGAACCAGATCAAACCGATGGGTTCCGACACGGAACCGCAAACCGATCCGTTCCAACACAACATCAGAACCGATCCGGTTCCACGAGCCGAACCAGAACCGATCCGGTTCCGACACGGAGCCGAACCAGAACCGATCCGGTTCCGACACGGGGCCGAACCAGAACCGATCCGGTTCCGACACGGAGCCGAACCAGAACCGATCCGGTTCCGACACGGAGCCGAACCAGAACCGATCCCGTTCCAACACGGAGCCGAACCAGAACCGATCCGGTTCCAACACGGAGCCGAACCAGAACCGATCCGGTTCCGACACGAAACCGAACCAGAACCGATCCGGTTCCGACACGGAGCCGAACCAGAACCGATCCGGTTCCGACACGGAGCCGAACCAGAACCGATCCCGTTCCGACACGGAGCCGAACCAGAACCGATCCGGTTCCAACACGGAGCCGAACCAGAACCGATCCGGTTCCAACATAGAGTTGAGCCTTACCTTCAGGATGTTCTGAGTCTCGTTCCACTTGTTGGTCCACTCCTTGGTCAGCTCCAGAACCTGCAAACAAGAACTTCAGCACTTCAGGTCAGAACTCAACAAAAACCAGAGTTCAAATATGAAGGAACCACAAACAGGTTTATTAAATACATCTGAATGATAAAAAGTGATTATTAACGCTAGAAAACTTAATTTCTCTGCATGTTTGCAGGTTTACCCACCCGCGCTTCGTTCTGCTGCAGCTTCTCCTCCATGCTCAGAGCAGTGGGCGAGTCCAGCAGAGCGATCTGTGTTTCAGACACAAAAAGCAACAGGTTTAACTACGAGAACTCAGGGGGAGACAGGAAGCATCAGGAATTTTTACCTGGATGTATCTATCCTAACTGTAGGGGGAGCCCAAGAGCAGTAAGACTTCAGGTTACCCTCAGATTTTGACAGCAGTATGAGAGAGATGTATGTCATTATGGGATAGATCCCCTCATTTCGCCACTCCTGATTGGCTGGTGACGCCTAATCCAAAACACAAGCTCCGCCTCCTCCTCCTGGTCCAGTCAAAGACCACAGAGGCTCATCAAGAGTTAACAAAGAACAGTCGCCTTAGAAGGGAACCGAGGCGTCGCCTTAGAAGGGAACCGAGGCGTCGCCTTAGAAGGATCGAGGCGTCGCCTTAGAAGGATCGAGGCGTCGCCTTAGAAGGATCGAGGCGTCGCCTTAGAAGGGAGCGAGGCGTCGCCTTAGAAGGGAGCGAGGCGTCGCCTTAGAAGGATCGAGGCGTCGCCTTAGAAGGATCGAGGCGTCGCCTTAGAAGGATCGAGGCGTCGCCTTAGAAGGAGCGAGGCGTCGCCTTAGAAGGATCGAGGCGTCGCCTTAGAAGGATCGAGGCGTCGCCTTAGAAGGATCGAGGCGTCGCCTTAGAAGGGAACCGAGGCGTCGCCTTAGAAGGGAACCGAGGCGTCGCCTTAGAGGGAACGAGGCGTCGCCTTAGAAGGGAGCGAGGCGTCGCCTTAGAAGGATCGAGGCGTCGCCTTAGAAGGATCGAGGCGTCGCCTTAGAAGGATCGAGGCGTCGCCTTAGAAGGAGCGAGGCGTCGCCTTAGAAGGATCGAGGCGTCGCCTTAGAAGGATCGAGGAGTCGCCTTAGAAGGATCGAGGAGTCGCCTTAGAAGGATCGAGGAGTCGCCTTAGAAGGGAACCGAGGCGTCGCCTTAGAAGGGAACCGAGGCGTCGCCTTAGAAGGGAACCGAGGCGTCGCCTTACAAGGTGACAGCAGGTCAGACAGACCAATGTACGTTTCCGTAGCGATTACTAACACGTCCAGGCGGAGGAACCAGCTGAAGAGGAGTTCTGGGTGTTCCGGTTTGGTGGAAGAGTTGTGGAAGAAGGCGTCCCTTTAGGTATGGGCCGCTAACCAGGCATCCTGATTGGTGGAGTACCTCAGAGTTTAGTGCTCGGGCCAACTCTTAGTCTGATGATGCTCAGCTAGACTGGGTTTGACCTTAAAGACCTACATGTCTTCCTGACCACAGACGCTACCGCAGGAAGACGGGACACAATAATTTTGCTTTTGTTAATAGTTTTACATCATACATTTGCACACCTGTCGCTAACACTTACCTGGTTACCCTGCAGCAGCAGAGCCTTCAGCCGGGCGATCTCAGCCCGCAGTTCCCTGATCAGCCTGACGTTGGAGTCCTCATTTATGGTGGGTTTGTTGACGATGTTCTTGGCTCGGTTGGCGTAGCGCAGCGTGCTCAGCGTCTCGCCGTAGTTCACGTCGGCGGGGGAGACAGCTGCGGGACGAAACGATCAGGCGTTACTCTACAAGCGCCGACGCCTCTACCTCAGCAGGTCGGCGGCGCGGCGCTCACTGGCGATCATGATGGTCTTGGAGTTCCCGCCCAGGCTGTCCTTCAGCAGCCACGTCAGCACAGAGTCTCTGTAGGGGACGAAGACGGACTTCCTCTTCAGGTTGGCGTTCCCGCCGTCCTGCGCCATGTCGGCTAGACGAACAGAGACAGGTGGGTCAGAACCGGGCCGCCTCCTGACTGCAGGTGCGTCGTAGTCCTTACCCAGAGCGGAGATGACGTTCCCGAGCGTTACCAGCGACTTGTTGATGTTCCCGCCCTCCTTCAGGCGGACGCCAGTGGCGCCCGTGGCGTCGGCACGCTCGCTGCCGGCCAGATCCACCAGATGGATCTTACTGACCGTCTCGCTCGGCATCTCGGCATCGAACTTGGCCTGGAAGGAAATCGGAACCGTTACGTCTGGATGGATCGGACACGGCCCCGCGCCGTCCGATTGGCTCAGCCCACAGACCTGTGTGAAGTTGATGGTGAAGATGGCGTGCGAGCGGCTGCTGACGTCATTCATGCTGGTGCTGGCGGTGGTTCGGTTGATGTTCCCCGCCTCCATCAGCTCCTCCACGTCGCCGTAGTTCTGCACCAGGTGTTTGGACAGATCTGGGGGGCGGAACAGAGAGGCGTTAGCAAACCACCAGGCCGCTCCCTGGAAGAACCGACCCGTCGGGTTCTACCTTCCACGTAGGGCCCGTCCTTGGGGTGCTCCCGGACCCTCAGGTTGTAGGTGTGGCCGGACTTCCTCCTCAGCAGGTCCCTCACCCTCTCGTTGTAGATCTCCAGGTAGCTGAAGGAGACGATTCGATGAGCCGCTACCACGGGCTGAACGGGATCCGATCGGACCAACGGCGCCACCTAGGCGGACTCACCTGACTTCTGTGCGGAACGAGGCCTCGTCGTGCCGCGCGGCGCCAGAGATCCGGCTGAACAGACCCTCGCAGATCCTCGGGATCAGGCCGGCGTCGCCCTGAAACGGCGCCAGCAGGTAAACACACCTGTAACCATGGCAACCACTAACCCAGAACCAGAACCTGGATCAGTACAAGCGGTCACCTGCCCCGACCATATGGATGTCCGTGCATAACTACAGAGGTAACTCGGCATAAGCTAAGCCACTCTAACTATAAGCTTTATCAGAAAGGAAGGTTTTATAGCCGTTCTCTAATACAGTAAAGGTCACTTGTGGTTCTTTTATATATTTGTAATTCTAAAATATCCACATATTACAACGTATAGCAATCCTGCTGCTATCCAGGTATTCTGATCATTCGGTCGGCTGATGGTCCGAACTTTCAGATTTAGCAGCTCCATCAGCCGTATCTTAAACCTTGTGCATAAGTAGCTTTACTTTGCATAATAACATTACCTCAGTATAAAAATATAATCACCAAAAAAATAAAGAAAGGTGCAAAAGCTAAGTGGTTTTGAACTTACACCATGAGGGCTTTCTTCAGCGCCCCAAACCACCACAACAATCAGAATATAAGCGCTCATTTGTTTTCTATTTAAACCAAAAGAAAGGAAGCAAACAGCCATTTATTTAGAGGTTATATCAGAATAAGCATTACAGACAGTAATAGCAGTGGATTTTATTCTAGGACGGGGACTTTTTGGAGTTAAAGATATAAAAAAAAGAACAAGAAGTGACCTTTACTGGGTTAGAGAACGGCTATAAAACAGCCCGACTCTGACAGCTCAAAGTTAGCACCCGCGGCTCATAAGCCCCGCCCCCTAATGCGTGAATACAGCATGAAACGAGTATCAGCTGAATGAAGCTGAAAAGCAGCAGGACTGAAAAAAGATTGCTGTAAAAATGTTTTTGAGTTTCATCCATTTTTTTTCCACTTCCAATACAGACATTTTCACTACATTTATTTCAGATTCAAAATTACGATTTTCAGTAACAATCGTATATTTCAATGACAATTTTTATTTTCAGTGCCAATATTTGTTTTCGGTTTCATTTCGAGCCGATATCATCCTGATCCCATACTTTATACGTAAGGAGGAGGATCTTAAACTCTATTCTGGATTTAACAGGGAGCCAATGGAGAGAAGCCAAAACAGGAGAAATGTGATCTCTCTTTTTAATATTCATCAGAACTCTTGCTGCAGCATTTTGGATCAACTGAAGGGTTTTAATTGCATTTTGTGGACTTCCTGATAATAAGGAATTACAGTTGTCCAGCCTTGAAGTAACAAATGCATGGACTAGTTTCTCTGCATCCCTCCTGGACAGGATGTTTCTAATTTTAGCAATATTCCTAAGGTGAAAGAAAGAAATCCTAGAAACCTGTTTAATATGAGATTTAAATGTCATGTCTTGGTCAAAAATAACACCGAGGTTCTTTACTTGATCCAATCAGACACATTCTGCTTTATCGCCTCCTGATTACTGCTGCCTGTTTGCCTGATTCCATTATCTGTTTGTGGAGCAGTCAGTAAATAGATTGTTTGCTTTGGGTATCAGAGCAAACAGAGAGGAACCAGCCATCCTGCATGTCTGCTGTATCAGGAAGTCTGACCTTTGTTGTATTGAAACACACGTTAATTATGGTCTGTTTGTACCGTTGGCTGTGACCGTCAGCTGGTCTGACATGGAGAAACTTCTGGACAGATTAAAACTCTTCCTCTCTGATATTAACTCAGCTGAGATCTTCTGGCGTTTAACGGAGAGCAGCACCAGGAAACATCTGATGGTCTTACTGGAACTCCCATCATGGTGTAGGACTTCCCGGAGCCCGTCTGGCCGTAGGCAAACACGCAGGCGTTGTAGCCCTCGAAGGCTGCCTTCAGCACGTCTGAGCCCAGGTCCCTGAACACCTACAGACAGCAGATACGTGTTGGAACGTCGGTCCGACGGAACCGGCGGGGAGAAGAACCGGGCCTCACCTTCTCCTGGGAGACGAAGCAGGAGCTCCTCCCGTCCATCGAGTCGTAGGAGAAGTCGTAGGTGAAGGTCTTGGTCCGCTCCCTCATGGAGTCTCCAACCACTCCATCTGGAATCTTTACAGAGAAAACAAATAGGTTCTGAACCGGCCTCAGAGACCGGAACTGGGTCAGAACCTCATGAGAAAAAAAGCAAACCTTCAGGTTGGTGATGCTGGTTTCTCTTCCTTCCATCTTTATGATGCATTTGGCCGTCAGGTCCTTCTCCCTGCGGAGCAGAACAGATTTCCATGTGAACAAGTTAGCGGAGAAAGTCTGGAGCAACTTCCAACTAACGGATCAGAACTTTATGGTCCGCTCTCTGCAATACCTGAACAACTGGAAGCGTCTCCAGACCAATCAGCTCTGCTGGTTCTGGAAGATCTGTAGGATTCCCCACCATGCTACCAATATCATGTTACCAGTACAGCGCTACCAGCGCCATGCTAACACCACGCTAGCAACACCTCGCTACCAAAACCTCGCTAACGGCACGCTACCAATATCATGTTAGCAGCACAGCGCTACAAACACTACGCTAACATCACGCTAGCAACATCATGCTACCAACACCACGCACAAAATCATGCTAACAATGTCATGCTAACACCATGCTAGCAACACCACGCTACCAACACCACGCTAACAGCACCATGCTAACAGCATGCTAGCAACACCATGCTAGCAGCACCATGCTAACAGCACCATGCTAACAGCATGCTAGCAACACCACGCTACCAACACCATGCTAACAGCACCATGCTAACAGCATGCTAGCAACACCATGCTAGCAACACCATGCTAACACCACGCTACCAACACCATGCTAGCAGCAGCATGCTAACAGCAGCAAGCTAACAGCCCCATGTTAGCAGCACCATGCTAGCAGCACCATGCTAACAGCACACTAGCAACACCTCGCTACCAAAACCTCGCTAACGGCACGCTACCAATATCATGTTACCAGCCCAGCGCTACAAACAATACGCTAACATCACGCTAGCAACATCATGCTAACACCACGCTAGCAACATCACGCTACCAACACCATGCACAAAATCATGCTAACAATGTCATGCTAACACCATGCTAGCAACACCACGCTACCAACACCATGCTAACTGCAACATGCTAACAGCACCATGCTAACTGCAACATGCTAACAGCACCATTCTAACACCACCATGCTAACAGCACCATGCTAACAGCACCATGCTAGCAACACCATGCTAACAGCACCATGCTAACAGCACCATGCTAACAGCACCATGCTAACAGCCTGCTACTAAGTCAGACAGCTCTGTGCGGAGAGCAGCTGAAACTCTACTCTTCAATAACTACATTGATCCAATCGTAAACAGAAAGTTTCTAAGGAAGGAGAACTTGTTCAGGACCTGAATGACTTCAGAGTAGGTATGGGTATCGTTTGGGTTTCATCTGATACCGGTGCCAAACAGGTATTTCTGAAACGGTACCGGTACTTAAACTTTGCTCAAAACGGTGCTTAAAAAAAATGAAAACATACAAAACTTTGTTGTTTTTTTTAGTAAGGCTGTCAAACGATCAAACAATTAATCACAGAGTAGCTGCGAATTAATCAGCATTCCTAAATATGACAACAAAAAAACTACAGTTTTCAGTGTAAATAAAAGAAAAATCCAGATGCAGATGCTCTTTTTTTAAATTAAAATCGGGAGAAATCAAAGGAATTTTTGTTTTGAACTCGACAATCACATAAACAATGTGTGTGTGGTCTCATATGAAAAATAAGAACTAAGCAGAATATGTGAATAAACTTAACCTTTGGATATTACCAGACTGTTAAAACATAATTCAAATGTCAAAATGGACTATTTTCCCTATTTTCTCCGGTTCATCACATCAGGAAATAAACGCTCTTATTGTGAAGGTCTACACAAGTACTTCTGCTAATGAGTTAGCACTAATTAGTCAAAAAAAAAAAACTTTAACTAAATAATTTCGTATTTTTAACCTAAATCTGGGATCAGGAATTCCACAGCAGGATATTTACTCTGCAGCCTCGGAGGAAAGCTGCAGATCGATGAGCCGACGCTGCGGCATACAGGCGTCACTGCTATCTGAGACAGGAAACAAGGTTACGCAACGCCGGGTCAAAGGTCACAGCCGTGCAGGTTCTACAGAACCTCTGGGCCCGTTTCTGTCCGCCTGAAATCCTCCGTCCCAAACAGTCAGCAGGTCCATCTCCTCTAGGAGGAAAAGCTCAAAGATCATCAGTCAGCGTGAGATTTATTGGTTTCAGCAAATCATAAAATATGAAATAATTCAGCTAAAACGTCTCAGAGAGAAAGTTCTGTTTTCAAATCCACAGAAAAGTAAATAAACAAATGTTTGAAAAATAAAATCCATCAGAAAGATTAGAGAGAGAAACGGATCAATGTTGTAATCAGAGAGCAGAGATGAGAGCGCCGATCGATCCCACAATCAGCTCCAGGAAAATGTCGTTTTCATCAACGATCGGGACGGAAAAAATGCCAACATATCGAGATATTTAAATCATGATATCATATCAATATTCAAAAGCAAAGTATCGATTGGTATTTTTTAAGAATTTGACCTGAACCATTAATAATGACAGTGATTTTTGTGGCTGGAAGGTTCTGGGTGAAACAGTGAAATAGTGTCGCAGAATCACAATAGTATTACTCATAGTATCGTGATAAATCACAATATATTGTTTCGTATCTGTATCACCAGAATCTTCGGTAACAAATTTACTTCCATACAAGCAGGAAAATGTCAGATTTGTGCAGGAATCACAGAGCTGCTGATCCAGGTTTCCATGATGTTTGTAAATTAATAATTCATCTCCATTCAGACAACAAGCAGCAGATCCTGTAGATGGTGACGGTCAGTCTGACGGTTCCTGCTCTGAATTCATCCAAAATCACTCAGATTATTTAACAGATTAGAAATAAAGTGTTTTTAATGTTATGCGTGTTCTTAATCATTTCTCTGGTTTCTGGATCATCTGCTGCAGAAACATTTCACCTCACACTAAATCTTAAATACTCTCATTATGGGACAGAATCTCTTCAGCCCGGTTTTCTCCACTGCGGAATAAATCCGCCCAACAAACCCGATAAACACGTTTTAAAAACGGCTGAACGTCATAAACACTGGGGGTGATTTAAACTGGACCCAGAATCCTGCCGAGGACCAGCGAAAAGGTTCCGTGTAAGCTGTCAAATGGACCGAACCAGGACGTTTGTGTGGGAATAATTTCACCTGCAGGAGCACCTGCTGCCCGACTGGAGGGGCCGCGAAGCGCCACAAAACGTCCTGAAAATACACCCAAAAAATCATCCTTACAGCCCCAACAGAACCTACCAGAACCAACTCAGACCGCCGTGTGTCGGAGCTCCACTTACCGCCTGTTCATCGGCCTGACCCGCACAGCCACCCGGACAGACGCCATGGCTCATCCCGCAGCGCAGCGCTCTATCCCGGTCAGTCCGCCTCACGCTGCCCGCTCCTCTTTATAGCAGCCGCCGCTAGCTCCGGGGCTAACGGAGGGGGCAAAGGTCCCGGAGATAACCGGCGGACTGGGGGCCAGACTGGGCTGATAGTGATGGGGGAGGAGGCGGGGAGTTACCCTGCCTGGATAAACGTTATCGAACCGGATACGTCCCGGATCCCGGTCCGGTAACGAGCCGTTAGCTTAGCCGGACCGGCCGCTGCATCAGCTGATAAAAGCATGAATGTATGGAGGCCCTGAAGGGCCAAACATGCTCTGGACTGGAGAAAATTTTTACCAAAACGGGACACATCAAAGTACGGATGTACGGCGGAGTATTAAGGCCATTGTTTACAAAGGAAAAATATCCGGCCAAAAACTCTGAAATTCTGAGTCACATATTTCCCAGAAAAAAATTATCTGATGTCAAAAAGTTGTCAAATTATGAGTAAAAACGGTGAAAATTCTGCACATATTTTTAATTAATTCGGTATATATTTTCTTGAAAAAAATCTGAAATTCTCTGTCACAAAAGTCATAAAATTTAAAATTAAAAGACATATTTTGAGATTAATTTCAGATATTTCCTATGGAAAAAAAGCATAATTCTCTAATGTAGAAAAATAGAAACTTTACGAGAAAGAATTCTCCTATAATTATAGGCATACTTTTTCGATATCTACAATAAGATATTCCTGACATTGTAAACTCAAAATTTTGTAAAAATAAAAATATATGCCTTTAATTATAAAAAATTCTCTTTTTTGTAGCAAATTTTCTACTTTTCTATATCAGAGAATTACACTTTTAGAGTTTTAACTTGTAATTTTACTACTTTTTGACATCAGAGAATTTCTGAGAGATTTTTTTTTTTAAATATGTCACTTTAATCTCAGAATTTCTGAGAGATTTTTTTTTTTAAATATGTCACTTTAATCTCAGAATTTCTGAGTGTTTTGGGGCGGAAATTTACACCGAAATATTTTCCTTTTGTTTACAATGGCCCTAATATTCCGTTGTACGGAAACGTGTTGGATTCACATGAAAGCGTGAAATAAAAATCTGTTTTTCTGAAATAACGACACAATTTCACAACACTGAATAAGAATAGCTTCTTCTTTTTTTTACAAAAACAAATAAAAATGTCTATATTTTCCCCGGAATTAACAAGATAGGTTTTGCAAATATAAATACTTTTCTGTTTTTCTGAATTAAGATCTATTTTACAAAAAAAAAGGAATACAAATGTCTCTGTTTTTCTGAGTTATCCAGATAAACTTTGTCATTCCACACATACAGAAAATCACCATCTGTACCGCGACCCTGATAAAAACGATGGAGGAATGCTCCTCTCCTGCAGGCGTTATTAGCTGGTTAAATCGTTTGCAGGGTTGCTGGTGCCAATCTACAGCGGTCATCTGGTAAACCCTGCAGGTCGCCTGACCATCACACAGCAATAAGACGGACCAGCTTGTCTCGTTTGTTGAGTTTAACTCACTTTTACTTTGTTTTGGGATTAAGTAACTTCTGTTTCTAAACTCTGTGTAGTATTCATATGCCTATTCAGCACAGACACCTGATCAGCTACGGCCTACTGCAGATTTCATGAATGAAATACACTTCCATATAAAAGAATACTGAATACATTTTTATTTATATTTCCTCATTTAAAAAGTGAAATAAAAACTAAACGTGTTATTGTGTTCATTATATGACATCAAGTGGAAACAAGAAACTGGGAATTATTGAGGAGATAACAGGAGAAACATAAAGTCTGGATTAGAGACGGGAAGAAAGTGGAGAGCAGACTCTGAAATGGGAAAAACGTTTTATGATCAGGGATGGAGACGATGACGAAGATCTGGACAGAACCAGTGAAGTCATCCTCCTCTCCTGCCCCCAACCAAGCAGAACCCCCATCGCCCTTTGACCCCAAGCTCTTCTGTTACACCTCAGATTTTTAATCTTCCACCTCTGTGAAGGAGACAGAGGACGCAGGTCACATGATCAACCTGCTGACAAGGAACAAGGAACGGTTCAATGGTGGCTTTAAAGGGCCTGTGGACAGGAGGACAACATGAAGACAACCTGGGGAAAACATGAGGAAGACGTGAGGAAAACATGAGGACAACATGAAGACAACCTGGGGACAACATGAGGAAGACATGAGGAAAACATGAGAACAACAAGAAGACAACCTGGGGACAACATGAGGAAGACGTGAGGAAAACCTGGGGAAGACCTGGGGACAACATGAGGAAGACGTGAGGACAACCTGGGGAAGACGTGAGGACAACCTGGGGACAACATGAGGACAACATGAGGAAGAAAACAGAAAAAGAAAGAACTGAACACCGGGACAACATGAGGAAACGTGAGGAAAACATGAGGAAGACGTGAGGACAACCTGGGGACAACATGAGGACAACATGAGGAAGACCTGGGGACAACATAGAACACCTGGGACAACATGAGGAAGAGTGAGAAACTGGGACAACCTGGAACATGAAGAAACGGGACAACATGAGGAAGACGTGAGGACAACCTGGGGACAACATGAGGACAACATGAAAGAAGACAACCTGGGACAAATGAGGAAGACGTGAGGAAAACATGAGAAGACGTGAGGACAACCTGGGGACAACATGAGGACAACGTGAGGAAGACGTGAGGAAGACGTGAGGACAACCTGGGGACAACATGAAGACAACCTGGGGACAACATGAGGAAGACGTGAGGACAACCTGGGGACAACATGAAGACAACCTGGGGACAACATGAGGACAACATGAGGAAGACGTGAAGACAACCTGGGGACAACATGAGGAAGACGTGAGGACAACCTGGGGACAACATGAGGACAACATGAGGAAGACGTGAGGACAACCTGGGGAAGACGTGAGGACAACCTGGGGACAACATGAGGACAACATGAGGAAGACCTGGGGACAACATGAAGACAACCTGGGGACAACATGAGGAAGACGACATGAAGACAACCTGGGGACAACATGAGGAAGACGTGAGGACAACCTGGGGACAACATGAGGACAACATGAGGAAGACCTGGGGACAACATGAAGACAACCTGGGGACAACATGAGGAAGACGTGAGGAAGACGTGAGGACAACCTGGGGACAACATGAAGATAACCTGGGGACAACATGAGGAAGACGTGAGGACAACCTGGGGACAACATGAGGACAACATGAGGAAGACGTGAAGACAACCTGGGGACAATATGAGGAAGACGTGAGGAAAACATGAGGAAGACGTGAGGACAACCTGGGGACAACATGAGTACAACGTGAGGAAGACGTGAGGAAGACGTGAGGACAACCTGGGGACAACATGAAGACAACCTGGGGACAACATGAAGACAACCTGGGGACAACATGAAGACAACCTGGGGACAATATGAGGACAACATGAGGAAGACCTGGGGACAACATGAGGACAACCTGGGGACAACATGAAGACAACCTGGGGACAACATGAAGACAACCTGGGGACAACATGAAGACAACCTGGGGACAATATGAGGACAACATGAGGAAGACCTGGGGACAACATGAAGACAACCTGGGGACAACATGAGGAAGACGTGAGGAAAACATGAGGAAGACGTGAGGACAACCTGGGGACAACATGAGGACAACATGAGGAAGACCTGGGGACAACATGAAGACAACCTGGGGACAACATGAGGACGTGAGGAAGACGTGAGGACAACCTGGGGACAACATGAGGAAGACCTGAGGAAAACATGAGGAAGACGTGAGGACAACCTGGGGACAACATGAGGACAACATGAGGAAGACCTGGGGACAACATGAAGACAACCTGGGGACAACATGAGGACAACATGAGGAAGACTGAGAAACTGGGACAACATGAGGACAACATGAGGAAGACCTGGGGACAACATGAAGACAACCTGGGGACAACATGAAGACAACCTGGGGACAACATGAGGACAACATGAGGAAGAAACTGAGACAACCTGGGACAACATAAACACAACATGGACAACCTGGGGACAACAGAGGAACTGAGGAAACTGAGGAAGACCTGGGGACAACATGAGGACAACAAAGAAAACCTGGGGACAACATGAAGACAACCTGGGGACAACATGAAGACAACCTGGGGACAACATGAGGACAACATGAGGAACTGGGGACAACATGAGGAAACTGAGGAAGACTGGGAACGACAAATGAAGACAACCTGGGGACAACATGAAGACAACCTGGGGACAACATGAAGACAACCTGGGGACAACATGAGGACAACCTGGGGACAACATGAGGACAACCTGGGGACAACATGAGGACAACCTGGGGACAACATGAAGACAACCTGGGGACAACATGAGGACAACATGAGGAAGACGTGAGGAAGACGTGAGGACAACCTGGGGACAACATGAAGAAAACCTGGGGACAACATGAAGACAACCTGGGGACAACATGAAGACAACCTGGGGACAACATGAGGACAACATGAAGACAACCTGGGGACAACATGAGGAAGACGTGAGGAAGACGTGAGGAAGACCTGGGGACAACATGAGGACAACATAAAGAAAACCTAGGGACAACATGAAGACAACCTGGGGACAACATGAAGACAACCTGGGGACAACATGAGGAAGACGTGAGGAAGACGTGAGGAAGACCTGGGGACAACATGAGGACAACATGAGGAAGACCTGGGGACAACATGAAGACAACCTGGGGACAACATGAGGAAGATGTGAGGACAACCTGGGGACAAATATTATGTTCATTTCCTCCCAAAGACCAGTTAGGAGCCACTTGGAGTCCTTCAGGAGGAGTTTAGATCCATAGTTGATCAGTGATTGTTGCCTTCAGATGACATCTGTTGTGAATTTGTTCTATAAAAATAAACTAAATTGGATTGAATTGAATATGTGAGGGACAGCAGTAAAACAGTTATAAACATTCAGATAAAGTTTAAGTAGTGAAAATGATCATTGTTTTTATTGCTTTTTTATTAACTGATCCACTAATCAGTTTTATGTAAGATAAACATTATAGAAGTGTTAAAACTGGTGTCTACTGATTGAAGACCAGCCGACTGTTTGAGTAGGTGGCTCTATATGTGCCTGAGTAAAATGCTGGTAAATTAGGATGTTTTCTGTTAGCATTGAATTTTTAAGATATTCAGCTTCCTAAAAAATAACTCTGTAGTGTTTCTGCTGACTACATATCCTGGAAATGGATTTATCTTAACTTTTACTTGGAGGAGATTGTTTTGTGTTGTTCCATATTTGATAACTGAATACTCTTTACATCGATAAAACATTAATTTAATCTCCCAACCAACAAACTTCTCCATCTCTGAAGGGTTGGGAGTAATGGATATATAAGTGTAAATGTTGGGGTGGTTAGGGCTCACTGATGAGGCTATTGTTGTTGCTAATCAGGCTATCATGGTTGTGTAAACTGTAATCCTGATAAGGTACGTGTTGTTAACAATGACCCTGATTAAATAACTAAGGCCGGGTTTGATCACCTGCTTTAGGGTGTGAATTCTGACAGGTAAAGAACCCGAAGCTGCTTCACATGTGTTGGATAAGGGGGAATCTCAGGCCTCCTCTGCTCAATAGCTCATTTCACTCCTCTCTCAAACAGTCTTTCCTGTCTATAATTACCCTGATGAGTTGGTTCTTCTGTGTTCTGCAATCATTTTGTGTTTAGTTTCTCCAAAGTGAACATTCCTCACTGCACTGGGATGAATAAACCACGCCTCTGAGCTCGTGTTTGGATGTTTTGTCCCTGGGATGAAGCAGTCTTTGCCTAATGGTGCATTCACACCGCCCCAAACATCAGCGGTTGAGGCGCCGTGTGAGTCTCTGCGGCGCTTTGTGTGCCGCGTCAACTTTTTCCTGCACTTCAAAGTGTCAAAAGCCAGCAAGTCAGAAGTTCCCTGAGCAAGCTTCAACCTAAACGTGTCGCTTGGTAAGCGCGCGGTGTGAACGCACCGTTAGAGTGCTGCCAGCTTTAAAATGCACGGGTGTGGTGTGTTTAGAAGATATCCTTTGTATTTTCTCAGAAAGTCCCACCTGAACTGAAGAAGCCTCTTGGATGAGAGACAAAACGTTTTCAAGAGAAGAAGAAGAGTCCAGTTGACTTCATTTAAACCCTCCAGAGTACCACGTCCTGGATGACTGAGAAACTAAATCAGTGTAGTTATGAACATCATCATATATTGTGTGGATGTGGATTAAAATCCCTAATATGGAGATTAAAATGAGGGAAATGTTCCTTAAATGAAGGAGTTTACATCTAATTTAGATGAAGAGCAGCCGGTTTGTGAACCAGCTGTGTGTAATTCCCCTCCGGAGCAGAAGGTGGCGGTAGGCGTCTTTAGGCCAGCTCCTAACCTGGTGAACAGGAGGCAGACCGGGGGCGCAGACAGCAGTGTGGCTCCCTAAACAGGTCAGTTTTCTTTGTGGCTTCTTTCTACCTGAACAGGTGAGTTTCCGTCCCTCCTTTAACTCCGTATGAAGGTAAATAACTGCGCTCTGACCGGGGGAGCTGGCTGCTTCTGATTGGCTGGAGGCCCACCGGTAGCGGTTAAGCTGTTAGCCGGTGAGCTAACGATGCTAACATTAGCCGCTGTGCTAAACCTGATGAATGAAACCGAACCACATTAAAAACATGTTTATCTGCGCGTTTCGCCAGAATATTTAAGTAAAGCAGAAATGACGGTGATCCGTCTGTTCATTTTACGCTCCAAACTGCTTCTTTTATTCAGTCTTTAATCCGAAATAAACCCGAATTTAAACAGAATCAATGTGATAAATGTTCTGGTTCCAGACTTCATGTTGGCTCCATCCGTGCTCTGACCGGGTTAAAAGAGCTAACAGTAGCATCTCAGCTACCTGGTTATCAGTTTAATAATACAGCTGCAGTTAACACCAGTTCACTCCAGCTGATCCCAGTTCTCATCAGGTTCGGTGACAATAATCCAGTTAACTTCAAACACCAAGAGTGATTTAATCTGTAAAATAATAAAAACTACACATGGGGCCTCGCACTGATTTCTGATGCTTTACCTACAAAATAAATCTTTCTGTTCTGTTGCAACAACCTGAACTCCGATCATAAACTACTACAGCGGTAAATATGCATCAGTATAGTGGTTAATGAAATAAATGTGGCTTATCCTGCTCTTCAGACCAGCAGATATTAGACTAGTTATACATTAGATTCTGTGTTGCATTATTTTTGAAAATGAATGTGATATTTTCTAAATGAATTTTGCATAATACATGTTCTTCAAATGGCATTTTAAACATTTTAGAATTTGTTCTGCCATAATGTATCTGGAAATCATTCATATATATATATATATATATATATATATGAAGAGCTGTAACTTTGTTTTCTGCTGAAACACAAGCATGAAGAGCTGGAAGAAAAAGCCTTGATCCACTTCTGAAGTTACCATCAGGCATCAGAAAGGAAAGAAAACTAGACCTGAGGTCGGTTCAAACAGTTTTTAATCCTAAATATCTCAGAAGATTAAAAAAAGTAACTGAAACTGCAGCTTTTATCAGTCACATAAAGGCTGTTCGACTTAGACGTACGAATCACGTAGTTAAACTATTTTGGATTCAAAACGGTGAATTTCACCAACAGGTGATGGATTTTCATGACAAACTGTACCTCAAAGCTCCTTGGTAAAAAAAAAAATGTAACCGATTTTATTTTCCATCCCTCTCACATAAGAAACGGGGAGTGAACTGAAATTCGCGTCTCTCCAGGTAAAATGTGGAGGATCAGACGCAGCATCAGACACACCTGTAGTGACATCACATCTGTTTGTTTGTACCTCAGGTTTCAGCTCAGCTTTGACGCTTTATGGAAACATAACGTAGAACGTTCACTGGAGTCTGATTGGTTTAGAGGATTTATCGCGTTTAGGATAAAAATATGTTCAGCGCTCACGGCGGTTTGTAAAAAAAACGGCTTCTTGTACCGACATTTTAACAGGAAATATAGCGATTTGGTAAGAAACGTTGATGGAGCGTAAAAAGGTTCAGTACGCAGCAAAATGACATAAACTCAGATTTTTTGTGTGGAAAACAGCTCTTTATATATATCATATAAATTAGGGGGAAAAAGAAAATACTGCGATACATATTGTTACTGAACATGCTTTAGATTACGTTACAATATAGATTTGAGGCCATATCGCCCAGCCTTAAATATTTTGGTAATCATATCACATATTTTATCATCTCTATCTATTTGAACGTATTCTGAGATTTGCAATATCCTTTTTTAAACCCTAAAATGTTAGAAGTTTGCTGCGTCTCTGCTTCACCTGGGGGGGGGGGGTCGGATCACTCACCTGATACGTTGGCGTTCTGCAGGTAGTAGACCCTCATCGTCACGGTAACCACGTCTGGACTCTTGTCTCCATAGATCCCAGCATGGACATCCGACCGAATCACACCATCTACATCAACAACATCAACGATAAAGTCAAGAAGGAAGGTCAGTTTCTGATTACATCATTTATCACATTTATATTTATAAAAACTCTTCTTATAATACAGACAATATGAAGAAGATCCAGCCATGCGTCTGGTGGGTTTCTGTTCATCATCTGGTTTTAAAGTATGTTTTACTTCAAGTTCAGCTCCAAGACTGAAATAAAAGCAACTTTAAAAATATTTTGTCATTTAATTTTTAAGGTTGAATATTGAACAATTTCTTAAAAATCTACATTTAAATAAAAAATATAACATCCACGGGGTATTTAGAGGGGAGCAGAATGAAAGTAAAACATTTCCTTACAAATATACATTTGAATTAAAACATAATAAAATGTACCTTTTTTAAACCCACGTCGCCCTGAAACAGTTTTATGTCTGATTACATGTACAAAGTAAATCATTAACTCAAAAATAACCTGCTGATAACTTGTAATAGTACCAGGAAAGGATGAAATATTGGATCTAATCTGTTTATCAGAAGGATGAATGGATGGATCAATATTCCATCTGTCTGTATCAGAGACCTTCTGACCTTTAGCACCTTGTTCCTGCAGAGCTGAAGCGGTCGCTCTACGCGCTCTTCTCCCAGTTCGGCCAGATCATGGAAATCGTGGCCATGAAGACGATGAAGATGAGGGGCCAGGCCTTCGTGGTCTTCAAGGAGCTGACGGCCGCCACCAACGCTCTAAGGCAGCTGCAGGGGTTCCCCTTCTACAACAAGCCCATGGTACGCCATCTCTCCGCAGCTTCTCCGTCTGGCTCACGGTTCTGGAGTTCTAACGTGTTTCCTGGTGTCTTCTAGAGGATCCAGTACGCTAAGACCGACTCTGAGGTCATCGCCAAGATGAAGGGGACGTTCAGCGACAAGGAGAAGAAGAAGGAGAAGAAGAAGAAGGCTCAGGAGGCGGCGGCGGCGGCCAACGCCGCCAAGAAGCCCTCAGCGGTGAGTGATCGTTCTGGTTCTGATGGAGAACTTCGGAACATCGTCCTGTCTTGATCCAGAGTCCGTTTCTACCGGCTGTCTCTCTGTTTCCTGTCCGCAGATGGCGATGACGCCTGCGCTGACGCCTGCAGTCCAGGTGAGACATCTGCTGTGACGACACCAGAGCCGAGCCTCAGAGGTCCAGATGTTGATCCAGATGTGTTTGTCTCCTCAGGTCCCAGACAACCCACCGAACCACATCCTGTTCCTCAACAACCTCCCTGAGGAGACCAACGAGATGATGCTGTCCATGCTCTTCAACCAGTGAGTCCTCAGAGAAACCAGGGTTCCCCTCTGTGGAGAACCCAGAGTTATGCTGCGTTCCATTTGTGTCGGAAACTCGGGCGTCCGAGTTGCTGCACACGAGAACGTGACGTCATTCCCGACTTAAAGCGATCCAGTTTGTCTCGCTACACTCCGAGTCGGAAAGAACACGGACGCTTCGAGGGTTATTGCTATTGTTGTTAGCGGCGTAGCATCTTCAGCAGACCAGCATGAAAAACAAAGCTGTACATCGTATTACACGCACAGAAAGGCTTTGTAATGTATAAACTGGTGACTGGATTAAAGCAGAAATGTAGTCAAGTATGTAAGAGCATTAAAACGACATTAAAATGACCAACAGTGCGAATACAAAGAAAATGGAGCAGCCATCTTTGTTCTCCCATCACTACTTCCTGCTCGGTCTACTATCAGAGCTCCGAGTTGGAGCTCGTATATTCCGACCTAAAGGGGGCGTGTCTCTGGGAAATGACGCAAGACAACTGCGAGATTTCCGACTCGGAAAGGTTAACTGGAATGCAGCATCACTCATGCCTCTAGGAACAGTCCGGACCACCTAGGGTCCCATTGTTCTGGTCCTAAAAACCTCATCATTAGGGATGGGTATCGTTTGCTTTTATCCGATAGTTTTAAAAAGAATGGGAAAACATACAAACTTATTTTTAAATTTTTAGTAGGGCTGTCAAACGATTAAATATTTTGATCTAGTAATTAATCACAGGGTAGCTGTGAATTAACCACCATTCCTAAATATGACCAAAAAACTAAAGTTTTCAGTGTAAATAAAGGAAAAATCCAGATGCTGTTTTTCATCACATCAGGAAACGAACGCTCTTATTGTGAAGGTCTTCCCCGCTGCTTCCGCTAAAGCCTAGTTTATGCTTCTGCGTTTTGACGCAACGCCGTTATCCGTCAACGAAAGGGCTCTCTGTCACCTACGCGAGGACGCACGGAGTAGAGGTCCAAATTTTAACTGTCCGTCTCAGTCATAGAGAGCGTCTGCATCTGATTGGTCGGTTTCAGCAACAACCAGAGATCGTTTCACCAGAACGGGGCTCTATAGTCGCTGTAATCAGTAGATAATGCAGCGTTTGGCCACAATATGCTTTATAATGAAAGGATAATTTATCTAATCTGTTCCTTGGTGATTTTGAACACAAGGAGGTTGTAGAGAAACAACCAAAATGGCTGCTGTTTGTTTCCATGTGTTTCTAGAGGATTCTATGAGCTGCACTTCTAATAAAAAGAACTTTACTTTCTGTCCTCATTGCTCCTGGAGGAAGAAATGCGTTCACAACCCTAGAAAAAAACCCGGAAACGACGCTGTGATAGTAGGCAGAGACACCATGAAAACGTAGCGCCCCCTGCTGTCCTGGTTGAGCAACGCTGAAAAAACAATAGAGAGTGGAGAGGAAGAGCGGAGTATTATAAACATAAAACGTCTCTGTCAATACGTCTGCGTCTGAGTGCAGATTTGCGGTTGGAGAATCATAAACTGGGGCTTAATAGTTGAAACTATTAACCTTAACTGAATAATGCACATTTTAGTGCTATAGAGTGACAAACATGTATAAATCAACATAAATACGGAGCATTTAAACTCTGCGCCGCACACAGCGAGCTGAAGGTAAGGTAAACTCCCACGGGCATCTTATGAACTTATATCAACACAATACACCAATAATAATAATAATATAGTCGTGTCATTTAGCACATATGTTGCTGCACAGCTCATCTGTAGTTTGGCTGGTTATGAAGAACTGATTTATAAACAGGGCGATGTTCTGTGTGCATTAATTGGGTTAAAAAATGAGTTAATTCTAGGAATGAATGTGTTAATTTGAACAGGTTTAGCTGTTTTTTTTTTTTTTTTTTTACATAAAGGTTCCCATGTTAGCCTTTTCTGGGCTGATGATGGTTATGGCCCAGAATCCTCAGTGTTTGACATCTTCAGAAAAAGAAGAACCTAGCGTTCCGGTCTGGTTACTACTGTTTGTCAGAACCGGTACCATAATATCGGTACCCATCCCTTCACACCGTCTGATTGTCCTGGCGTGAACTAGAACATCAGGGTCGCCTGAAGGACCGCCCACATAATTAGCATAATGGGCGGGACCCTCCGGTACGTACGGACATCCCTCAGCTCAGGTCGTCACGCTCTGGTCTTTCTCCTGCAGGTTCCCGGGCTTTAAGGAGGTCCGATTGGTTCCGGGGAAACACGACATCGCCTTCGTAGAGTTTGAGAGCGACGCCCAGGCGGGCGTGGCCAAAGACGCCCTGCAGGGCTTCAGGATCACAGCCACCTGCGCCATGAAGATCACCTACGCCAAGAAGTAGTTCCTGCTCGCCGCGGCAGCCGATGACCGGAGACTTTGGGGGTGGGGGGGTACGGTTCTGTTGGGATCGGTTCTGATCCATTTCTACCTTAGTTTATTTTCATCTCTGATGGAGTTCAGAGGAGAGACGCTCTGGAGTTTTTGTAAAATAAAGGAATGAAACGTCGTTCTGGGTCGGGTTCTGGTTCAGATGACATCCCTGTTTAAACACAAACTGAATTAGTTTCTATTAATCTGGTGTTTGTAGGACCGTTACAGCGGTTTCCTTTAGTCTGTACAAGCATGAGTTCATCAGAACGTATTGATGCTGAAGGTTTTGGGTAGAGGACTAACTACTGGCTGGGGACAGAAACGTCTCAGAAACGCGGCTGCAGCAGGAGGATCATGTCGGTATAAATGAATCAAATCCTTCAAATTACAGCCAAGCACAAAAGACTGGTCGGGTTGTCCGACTTAAAAAGATGAGAGCTCTGTAATGTTTATCATAGCATAACTTTGAGAGAAGGAATGTTAAAATCCAAGAAATCACTTATTTTTGTATAACGGTGCAGAAAAGAAGTAGCCGGTCAATAACAGTACTTTGTAATGTAACCATGTAGTTCTGCCGGTTTGAACGCACTATAGCTGGTATTCTCTGTCAAACATTAGACAGACCTGGACATGTGCTGGCTTAAGCAGGGGGACCTTTCATGCGCTGCAAGATTTTAATCAATAGTGTTAATAATAGAAACCATTGTTACTGCGGTCCCAACTCTCTGATGGTCATTGACCAGTTCCCCCAGTAAAGCTCTGGGCTGTTTCCTCACGGTTCTCTAGATCAGCAGAGATCCAACATGGAGCCCCGGCTACAGGGAGATTATCGGGGATCCATTTCTGCTCCAAGTGGATCTCACCAAGCTGCTTGCCTATTGTTGATTGGCTCATCCCAGGCTTGTGCAGGTGTACAATCTTGTCTCTGGTGACAGCTCTGTGGTCATGACGGAGGTTGAAGTCTGACTGTTTGAGGTTGTGGACGACGAGTTCAACCAGGTGCCATCAATGCAGGTAAACGAGTGGAGGATAGAAGAGCTTCTTAAAGTCTGTAGGTGATACTTTCTTTCTGCACCATTATACAAATGAAAGTTAAAAATCCTACAGTATGACTTCATGAATACTTTTACATTATATCTCAGTTAAAGTTTGGCTATGATGAAAATTACAGACTTCATCTTTTTAAAGGAGACGTGTGACAAACATGTTTCTGAGGGTGATAGCTGTAAATAACTTGTAAGAAACAATTATTACCAACCCAATATTTCCCTGTTTCAGCCCCTTGCAGATTCTGCTGATCATTACATATTTATGAGCTACTGTTACCATGGCAACGCCCAACGCTTCTACGATCTTTGCTCACACCCACCACTCACATAATGACTGTTAGCGGTATGTGTGAAAGTTACAGACATGGCTGCTGCAGGAGTTCAGCCGTACAGAAAAATTTAACCATGCAAAAAAATTATTCAACTATACAAAAAAAAAGTAATTCAACCATATTAAAAAAATACACAAAAGTTGTTCAACCATATTTAAAAGTAGTGCAACATACTAAAAAAAAAAAATTCAACCAATCTAGTTCCTGGTTTTCATCAGTTCAGTTCGGCAGCAGATCTCCCGTATTTCCCCCCCCCCTTTACTTCCAGCATCTTACCGTAAAAAATAAAATGCATCCCATGCAGCTCTTCTGTCCTCTTCTACTGGGACCTGATGAATAGCCAAAAACGGAGCATTTTGTGTTCAATAATCTGAATGGTAACTTTCGTTTACTGCTGTACCTGGTGGGTGGAGGCAGCGCTCTGAGGAGGTGGAGATATTCCAATGTTCCAGCTTGTGTCGTAGAAAGCCGGATAGATTTTGAACGGCTCCATCAGAGACTGAATGCAGGATAAAATAAGAAAACCGTATCTCACTCAAAACAGCAAGGATGTTTTTCCCCCAAATTTGTCTGCATTTATTAGCACCAGAGACACAATAAAAACCCCAAAGGTTATTTTTTTTCATAATGTCTCCTTTAAGTGGGACAACTTAACCAATTGGTGGCCGGCAGTATTTTATTTTTATCCCACTATGTACATTTCATTTAGTAACTTTTTGGGGATTAAATTACTTAATAATTACTGCATCAAACTTTTTACTTGAATATTATAAAGTATCAGTACTCCTGAGTAAAAGTACTTCTGAGTATCTTTATCTTCCAAATGAAGAACATGTTTAAACCACAAAAGCTTCAGATGTGAAACGCACACACGCTACAGTTTATGTTCTAGTGAAAGCTCCTGTTGTTACACAAGCTTTGCTTTATGTTTTCTATCTGCTGAAATCTTTGTCATCTAGAGATCAAGAAGATTCAACAAACATGTAAACTACTTTGGTCCCAATATACACTACCGTTCAAAAGTTTGGGGTCACATTGAAATGTCCTTATTTTTGAAGGAAAAGCACTGTACTTTTCAATGAAGATAACTTTAAACTAGTCTTAACTTTAAAGAAACACACGCTATACATTGCTAATGTGGTAAATGACTATTCTAGCTGCAAATGTCTGGTTTTTGGTGCAATATCTACATAGGTGTATAGAGGCCCATTTCCAGCAACTATCACTCCAGTGTTCTAATGGTACAATGTGTTTGCTCATTGGCTCAGAAGGCTAATTGATGATTAGAAAACCCTTGTGCAATCATGTTCACACATCTGAAAACAGTTTAGCTCGGTACAGAAGCTACAAAACTGACCTTCCTTTGAGCAGATTGAGTTTCTGGAGCATCACATTTGTGGGGTCAATTAAACGCTCAAAATGGCCAGAAAAAGAGAACTTTCATCTGAAACTCGACAGTCTATTCTTGTTCTTAGAAATGAAGGCTATTCCATGCGAGAAATTGCTAAGAAATTGAAGATTTCCTACAACGGTGTGTACTACTCCCTTCAGAGGACAGCACAAACAGGCTCTAACCAGAGTAGAAAAAGAAGTGGGAGGCCGCGTTGCACAACTGAGCAAGAAGATAAGTACATTAGAGTCTCTAGTTTGAGAAACAGACGCCTCACAGGTCCCCAACTGGCATCTTCATTAAATAGTACCCGCAAAACACCAGTGTCAACATCTACAGTGAAGAGGCGGCTGCGGGATTCTGGGCTTCAGGGCAGAGTGGCAAAGAAAAAGCCATATCTGAGACTGGCCAATAAAAGAAAAAGATTAAGATGGGCAAAAGAACACAGACATTGGACAGAGGAAGACTGGAAAAAAGTGCTGTGGACGGATGAATCCAAGTTTGAGGTGTTTGGATCACAAAGAAGAACGTTTGTGAGACGCAGAACAACTGAAAAGATGCTGGAAGAATGCCTGACGCCATCTGTTAAGCATGGTGGAGGTAATGTGATGGTCTGGGGTTGCTTTGGTGCTGGTAAGGTGGGAGATTTGTACAGGGTAAAAGGGATTCTGAATAAGGAAGGCTATCACTCCATTTTGCAACGCCATGCCATACCCAGTGGACAGCGCTTGATTGGAGCCAATTTCATCCTACAACAGGACAATGACCCAAAACACACCTCGAAATTGTGCAAGAACTATTTAGAGAAGAAGCAGGCAGCTGGTATTCTATCGGTAATGGAGTGGCCAGCGCAGTCACCAGATTTGAACCCCGTTGAGCTGTTGTGGGAGCAGCTTGACCGTATGGTACGCAAGAAGTGCCCATCCAACCAATCCAAATTGTGGGAGCTGCTTCTAGAAGCGTGGGGTGCAATTTCTCCAGATTACCTCAACAAATTAACAGCTAGAATGCCAAAGGTCTGCAATGCTGTAATTGCTGCAAATGGAGGATTATTTGATGAAAGCAAAGTTTGATGTAAAAACAATCTTATTTCAAATAAAAATCATTATTTCTAACCTTGTCAATGTCTTGACTCTATTTTTTATTCATTTCACAACGTATGGTGGTGAATAAGTGTGACTTTTCATGGAAAACACAAAATTGTTTGGGTGACCCCAAACTTTTGAACGGTAGTGTATATATATATATATAT
>JAPXFQ010002312.1:0-154186 GCA_028564705.1 Apricaphanius iberus
GAGCCGCTGCTCCTCCACATCGAGAGGAGCCAGTTGAGGTGGCTCGGGCATCTGGTCAGGATGCCTCCTGGACGCCTCCCTGGTGAGGTGTTCTGGGCACGTCCCACCGGGAGGAGACCCAGGGGAAGACCCAGGACCCGTTGGAGGGATTATGTCTCCCAGCTGGCCTGGGAACGCCTCGGGATTCCTCCCGAGGAGCTGGCCCAAGTAGCCGGGGAGAGGGAAGTCTGGACCTCTCTTCTTAGGCTACTGCCCCGGCGACCCGACCTCGGATAAGCGGAAGATGATTGATGGATGGATGGATGGGTGTCAGAAGCCTGTAATGAGAATCAGTAGTCGGAACTACAGTTTATTTCAACAGTGAACCATAAGCTCAGCGGGAGACTGGACGAAACAGGCTAAGCGAGGGAGCCCGCTAGCTTGTTGCTTCACCTCCACAGAAAAGAAGGGAAAGGGCCAAGAAGATGGACCAGGTATTTATGATACCACCCCCAGGAAGTTTTAACTTCCATGAGCCAAGACGTTGGACTCAGTGGCTACAACGCTTTAAGAGTTTCAGAGTAGCATCAGAATTAGATGAGAAGTCTGAAAACGATCAGTTTAAATCGCTGCTACATAAGGGGGAGAAAGGTGACGACAATTTGAACAAGCTGACTTTGAGTGACAAGGTAAGAAAGAAATATGCCAAACAAAGCATCACATAAAACATCATACAGTTAGACCCGAATCTCACCCTGACTAGACGATTGCTCTAGTCAGACAAAATTAAGAAGTAAAAAAAGCTGCAACACTTGATCAGATCGGAAAAGACTGAAGTTATAGAAAAAAACCTGGGGGCTATAACTGCAAAAAAAAAAAAACACAGCAGAGCTGAAATAGCAATGCAAGCACAGAAAAAAATTGCAAAACAGGGAACATAAAAATGCAAAAGACGTTCAGGAAAGACCAAACCAAACAACCACAGACTCTGGCCGTGATCTGGGCATGCAAGCAGCTGAGTGCTTACCTTCTGGGATAAGACTTCACGGTGCACACTGATCACAAATCCTTGATTTCTCTGTTAGGCACCTGGCTACTGGATGACTTGTCTCCGAGAATAATCAGGTTAAGGATGATGAGGTTCAAGTACAAGATCATACACATTCCAGGAAAGCAGTTGGTGGCTGTGGATGCTTTGTCAGTGCTCTCTGATGTTTTCTTTTATTGATTCTCAGTTTAAATGCTTAATTGCCGTTTTTTATTTTGCATACTTTTATGTGGGAGCTTTTGTTTCTTTACCACCGAATCATATAAATCACCTTGAATTACCTTGTGTTGAAAGTGTGCTATATAAATGAAATTGTCTTGCTTTGCCTTGCCTTGTCATGGGTGCCACTAACACTGAAAAATGACGCATAGAGCAACACACCGGAGAAAGAATTTATAGTGTAAGTTGACAACATTATGGAGCACACACCTGTTATAAAAACCAAAATGATTAAATCAAAGATATGCAGTACAGAGATGGGACACTGAGACAACTCAGAGTAAAAAGGATGGCCGGCACACACAACAGCACTACTACTACAGGATGGGCTATGTTGCTGACACTGGAAACAGGTCAGAGAGTCACCGAGGTTGTTAAAAAGCTCCTTGGTGGCAAGGCACCGGGGGTGGATGAGATTCGGCCCCCGCTGCAGATAATATTGGAACGGTTCAAGCACATGTGCTGAGTCCAACATCATATAAGTTGGAGACAGATTTTGGAAAAATCCCAACACAAGTAGAAGAAATCGAGCTCAGCTCACCACTTTTCCAGTGCCACACAGGTCTGCCCCAGAACCTGTCCAACCAGACCCTAATGTGACTGTGACCAGATCAGGAAGAATCCCCCGTCCACCAGAAAGATTGACTTGGTAACATTTAGTTTAGTGACCTGCTGTGAAACAGAATAAGCCCTACAGCAGAGTCAGAAGGCTTAGGTAGTCTACCCTGTCCTTCAAGTTAGAAAAATGTGTATACAGTATATTTGTCGTTCAGAAAAAGGAGGTGCACAATATTCAAAGCATGATTAGTTCTAGGATCACATTGACCTCTTGTTAGAAATTCAAGAAATAGGATCAGGCAAAAAGTTGATATTTGCCCCATCCTCTCTAAGCCCTCCTACCCTTTGTTAAACTCCCCCTGCAGAATGTCATATACTGGCTATTATTACATTATGCATGTGGAGTCGGACTCTGATAGTTGACAGAAGTCTTCAATTTGTTGCATTTTAGTATTTAGGGAAAAAAACACATTGGTGAACAAAGACAACACTGGAGATTGTAAGATGACACACAAATGATCAGATATCCGACACTGAAAGTGGGTTTTTGAAGAACCAGAAAGAATTCAGAGGCTTTTACAAGACGAGTCAGCTTTGTAATATTTAACCTCCTTGGCACCTTTTTATGAATATTAATCACTATGAAGCTACGTTTTGCATTGAAACCATAAAAACACAGAAAAATGAAGCTAAGTATTGTATTGAAATCACAAATGTAGAGACAAATGAAGCTACGTTTTGCACTGAAACCATAAATTCAAACAACTATGAAGCTACGTTTTGCATTGCAGCCATGAAAGCAAAGAAATATAAAGCTACGTTTTGAAGTCAGAGTTATTAATGCTAAGTCACAGTTCTTACCTGTACAGGTTCCGATGGAGTAACCTTGCCTTTAGGGCCTATCTGTTTATTAATCCTCTATCAAAAAGGCTTTTTGTTTAGAAATCAGTCCTCCGTGCGGTGATTTGCACAAAGATAACAGATCTTTGCTTGGCTACTGAGTAAGCTATGTCAGGTAGGAGGAGGTGATCGGTGGGAAAAGGGAGATAGGTGTGAACAGGAGTTTCAGCACCTCCAGTAACCACCAGCAGAGACTCAACAATTATTCAAACATAGGTGGATGAGTCAAAGCAACACTTTGTGTTTTTAATTAATAGATTAACATGTTATCAGGGTGTTACACATCAAAAAGTCAATTTTGCATAATACCCCTTTTAACATTTTAGGGTACATAAAGTATCCCTTTGTTCAGTACTTCTTGGTGCAGCGCCACCACAAATTAGGTAGTACAGCTGTTGCTCAAAATCGTTGTTTTATTTGACAAAAAGTAGTGTAAATGTGACCTGCCCCAGCTAAAAAAAAGAAAAAAAATAGCTATTTTACTCCCAAATCGAACCAAGATTATTAGACTATCAGGTGTGTATGTACCCTTAGACTAATCGTATTTTTAAAATATTAATGATGAATGGTGCCAAATAAAGCACAAAGACCAACAGTTTCCCAACTTTGAATACTTTCAACAGACGTTATATGTACCTTTTTGTCCACGTAGTTCAGTGACCTTGTGACTTCCTGGAGTTGGCTGTCAATCTCAACAGGGACCACAGCATATTTCATTTTGAGAGTCTCCATAATGTGCTGCAGTAAAGCCTTATTGGAACACAGTTGGCTGTACAACTCCTGAAATCACACAGATGAAAACTTTTAAATAAAATGTAAAAAAACATTGAAGGAAATAACCAGTCAGTGTGTGGTACACAACAAGACTAATGGTGCATTCACACCGCACAGTTGGTCTGCGTCAGGCAATACATTGCATGAAGTTTGACGTATGTACTTTTTGGCTTCCATAGCCTGCTTCTAAGGAAAAATCAACGCGTGGGCGGGGCTTCCTCTGTTGCCGCACTTCTGAACTATAGTGGATCGTAACAAGAGAGTGGCTTGGCTTTATTTGCTAGATAAAGCTAGACAACGTTGACATCGGGTGCATAAGCGCCCATTATTCTGATGCGTTCTGAGTTTGGGGAGTTTAACCATTTGCTCCATGAGCTGCTTATGGATGAGGTTCGCTTTCAGTCCTACTTCCGTCTGTCCCGCACCTAATTTTTAGGAGCGCCTGTCCATCTGACTTCGGTAAATGTTATTTCTGATATTTAAAATCTGCGTTTGTTGAAAATGTTCTTCATTCAAGATACGTGTATAGTGACATAACTACAGTGAGACGCTCTGATTGGTTGCCGCACTGCGTTAACTGTGTTGGATCCGTCAAAAGTTAAACTAGCTGAACTTCTGCATTGCTGCGTTACGGAGCCAACGTACACAACGCACCGCAGAGACTTTGACAGACCTCTGACGTACTCTACCATAGACTTTACATGTAATCTTGCCTCACCTGACGCTGACGCATGGGGTTGGTAACTTTTCCACTGAGAATAAATTTCAACAAGGATCAGTAAAAGCTAGAGCAAGTTTATATGTTCAGTAATAATGACACACAATGTAATTCTAACAGATTTATAGTGAAAAAGGAATAAAACATATGAAACAGTAAGAACATTTGTTCAAAATTCTGCATTTACATTAAGACATTAAATTGAGCAAATTCCATACTACTGGAAATTAAAACTGACAAAGAAAACAATTGTTGTCTTTTTTCAAACTAAACAACTATAAACTTTTAATCAGTTTGATAACCTATAAAAAAAAACTGTATTCTGAAAAGGTGATCTATCATCATTGTGTGTTATTTATTAACATTTTCTGATTTACACAAGCCAGTGCGCAAACATGAACATTCATTCTTTGACGAGTAATTGGTAAATCTTTCCAGATTGGCAACAACAGTCATGTGAAACTGACATTGGGTTAGTTATTTGTTCCTGCTGAACATGTGGTGCACCATAACTACTGTGTACTGTGGCACAATCATGTATGACGTGTTACATATGGTATACATGTTATACATGTTATCACATAACATACATAACAACATAACATAACATGAACTGGTAAGGATGTAAACCACTTGTTCAGAGGCAACCTCTGCCAAAATGTTGTATCTGCAGCCCAGATACTTAACTTTTGACAGTAAGTTTACATCCTGGTAGAAGCTGAGATTCACCTGAAGAGGATGGTGGGCAAGAAAAGTCTTCACAATGGGATATGTTTAAAAATGCTTTCAATGTAGTGTTATGTTTTATTACTTATTGTTCTTCAATCAATCTTTGATTTTCAGCTGAACCCTGTACTAAATGTGATATTTCTTAACAAGAAAGTTTTACTACGGTCTCCTCACGCAGTGACATTTGCTGCATCACTTCCAATGGCCGCTGGCTGCTCTGCTTTGTGACAGCATACCATGGAGGCCGCCATTGCTCCTCCATTGCTGTAGTACCTCCATTTGGCCGCTAGGCCCCCATTGAAAAGCATTGGACTTTAGACATGTTAAAAACAACTTTAATGCCTGGTGCCCATTTTTTAAAAACTTTCTATGGCTACATATTCTTCCTGAGATAACGCTGGGCTCAAAAACCCTGGGCACCAGGCTGGTTTTCGTAAGATAATTTTTGAAATCTTGCATAATTAATAAGGGGGCCGAGCCAAGTTTAGCATCAGAGCTAAAGATGCGGAAGCACAATGGGCGTGATTACGACCGAACTACACGCCCATACACGCCCCGCGATGGCAGAGTCTACAGTGAAGATCCCGCCCCTATGCCCTTTTTAGGAACATGCTTCGTCAGAGCTGGGGAGGAGGAGTCTGTGAATCCGCCATGAATTCCCCCATGAAAGTCATTCTGGTAAACGGGGAGGAGTGAGGAGGTGCTGTCTATTCTTTTTTACAGTATATGGTCACTTCCTGTTGTCACTGCTGAGCTCCATGGAGCTGCTTGGTATTTGCTGCTCAGATTCTCTTCGAAATATCTATTTTTCCCCTTGTTGAGGTCTTTCTAAGTTATTTTAACACACAAACACACTACTAGACTTGGTGTACTTTACGTTTTGGGAACCCTTTGTGTTTCACACGATTGTTCTCAGTGTGCTAAGATCTCGCTAGCTCGTTAGCTTAGCTTCATAGCAGTTATGGCTACATCTCTTCCGTATCTTTCTCCCTCTGCGGCTCCTCTCTCCTGTTCTTTGTATCAGATGTTTAGTTACTCCCCCGCCCCCTGTAGTGATAATGATAAGTGTAATAAATGTAGCATTTATAGCTTTGGAGGCGAGGGTTTCAGAGTTAGAGGCCTGGCTCTGCGCTGTCTAACGGGCCTCGACTATTTACTGGATTCTCAACAGCGCGCAATGGTCCAGGTTCATGTCCTGGTACTGGGGTGCTTAAAGTCTTTTGCAAAGTAGGTTCAGGTTCACAGACATTCTTTTTGCTTTCAGAAAAATACTTTTTCCAGATATATATTTTTTTATTATTTATAGTTTATTTTTAAGTTGTTTTAGGTTTGTTTTAGGTTTTGTATGTCAATAAACGAAACCAAAAACACAATTTTAGTGAGAGGATGCTCGCTATAGCGCCACAAAGGTGGAACTGAACCAGAAGGTGGAGCTGCACAGATCCAGCCCCGCCCATTCCACCAGAGTCAGTCCTGCCCCTAGTTGGTGTAGGCAGACCCCTGTTGGTAGATGCTGGATTGAAGATCAAGTGCATTGTGATCGATTGTGAGCAAGTGATTGAACACCGGCATAATGGCTATAAGTAACCCAACATAAGATAATTTTAAAATGGTTTCCAAGACATGTCATTGTGTCGACATAAGCATTAAGTTTATTTTTAAATGTTTATCTTGAAATTCGTGGTAAATGTCGGTAATTGCAACTTGGTGTTTCTGCTAGCGTAGCTAGTATGGTAGAATTTCCCAGTGCACTTGTTCTGCAATTAATCAAATTAAAATGTGCTCAGCGTGTGTACAGTTTTTTTTTTTTTTTGGACCATAAGTCGCTCCTGAGTGAAATCATTACTCTAGCTGTGGGCATGTAGCTTTTAGCCTGCGACTAGGTTTTTTTTGTTTGTTTTTTGCAAGAAGAGTAACCTCCCCGCATACGTTACTCGCTCACTCCAAACTTCTTTCTTTTACTCAATTATCATTTTCGGCAGCATATTTCCCTATTTGCAGCTTGTAATTTGTAGAATTTTGGGGGCATTTGTGTTAATTTTCTCTGTGGTACAGGTGTAGCAAACACCAGTACACAAGCATAGAGCACCTTCTAGCGGTTGAAGCTATTTGAAATTATGAATATGTGAGATTCTGTGCTTTGGTGTAAAATAAAAAAAATAAAAACATATTACTTGATATAATATGTTTTTATTTTTTTTATTTTACTTTGGTTGGTCCTGCGACACCAAAGCACAGAATCTCACATATTCATTATATATATATATATATATATATATATATATATATATATATATATATATTATACATATACACTACCGTTCAAAAGTTTGGGGTCACCCAAACAATTTTGTGTTTTCCATGAAAAGTCACACTTATTCACCACCATACGTTGTGAAATGAATAAAAAATAGAGTCAAGACATTGACAAGGTTAGAAATAATGATTTTTATTTGAAATAAGATTGTTTTTACATCAAACTTTGCTTTCATCAAAGAATCCTCCATTTGCAGCAATTACAGCATTGCAGACCTTTGGCATTCTAGCTGTTAATTTGTTGAGGTAATCTGGAGAAATTGCACCCCACGCTTCTAGAAGCAGCTCCCACAATTTGGATTGGTTGGATGGGCACTTCTTGCGTACCATACGGTCAAGCTGCTCCCACAACAGCTCAACGGGGTTCAAATCTGGTGACTGCGCTGGCCACTCCATTACCGATAGAATACCAGCTGCCTGCTTCTTCTCTAAATAGTTCTTGCACAATTTCGAGGTGTGTTTTGGGTCATTGTCCTGTTGTAGGATGAAATTGGCTCCAATCAAGCGCTGTCCACTGGGTATGGCATGGCGTTGCAAAATGGAGTGATAGCCTTCCTTATTCAGAATCCCTTTTACCCTGTACAAATCTCCCACCTTACCAGCACCAAAGCAACCCCAGACCATCACATTACCTCCACCATGCTTAACAGATGGCGTCAGGCAATGAGCAAACACATTGTACCATTAGAACACTGGAGTGATAGTTGCTGGAAATGGGCCTCTATACACCTATGTAGATATTGCACCAAAAACCAGACATTTGCAGCTAGAATAGTCATTTACCACATTAGCAATGTATAGCGTGTGTTTCTTTAAAGTTAAGACTAGTTTAAAGTTATCTTCATTGAAAAGTACAGTGCTTTTCCTTCAAAAATAAGGACATTTCAATGTGACCCCAAACTTTTGAACGGTAGTGTATATATATATATATATATATATATATATATAATATATTTTGACCAAGTATTATGTATAATATAGGATTGCAAATCAATTAACTATGTATGTATGTTTGTAATAGGTGGGTATAGGTGTATGTAGGCATGTGTGTATTTGATATTAATGATATTTGTTTGTGTATGAGTGTACATGTTTGTATGTAGATTGGGACTTGACCCCCCCCCCCTCATCCAGGAATTTGCACACAGATCCTCAGAAACACCACTCACCCACACCATGGCCTGTTCACCCTGCAGGCGTCTGGCAGGAGGTTCGATTTCGGGTGTGCAGGTCAGTTCATACAACTAATGGTGTGTGCTGATAGCCTTTTACTTAACAGAATGTATTACTGATCAAATATAAGTAAGATTCCCTGAGATACATGCAGATAAAGATAGTTATATATGTAATCGTCTGTAGAGAGAGATTTAATATGTCATTCTGTAATGGAGTTGATTATATAGACTTTTATGTTAAAACTATATATATATATATATATATATATATATATATAGTTTTTTTTATATATATTTAAATAAGTGTTTTGGATTCATTTAATACATGTATTACAGCATTAATATGTGATCAGCATGGGGTGATACAGGGGCAGGATTTAATAAGTCTGTACATCCTCCTCCTTTTCGAACTGATCCTTCCCTCCTTGTTTTTATATCTTTATATAGAAAAGGTTTGAACTATTCATCCATTCAATGCCACAAGTTACAAGAGTCAGTTGAAGGAAATAACGTTTCTCATTCACAAACTAATGTTACCAGAACAACACTAATACCTAGAGATATTTAATCAATTTTGAGGTTATGTTTCCTCCAAAAGAAGGGGAAACAGGCCGTGGGACAGGTGAGTTAGGTCTTTTATGACGTCAGCAGCCCTGCAAGAACAGAGGTACTTTAGAAATATAAAGAATAATGAAACTATTCAATGATTTGTTTGTAAATTCATTTGTTTGCAACAAAGTAAAAAAAATAGAAGTAGTCAGCGAGGCTGGGTTGAGCTGGGTCTGACTCTGGTGGAATGGGCGGGGCTGGATCTGGTGCAGCTCTACCTTCTGGTTCAGCTCCACCTTTGTGGTTCTGCAGCGAGCACCACTTGATGTTAGTTGCAGATCAGTACTTTTAATTTGAGAATTTTCATTGCAGTATTTCTATTTATTTCTGTGTCATCTCTGATTTTTTTTTCATAAGAGGAAACTGCAAGTGATAAAAAATATTTTTTAAAAACCTGCTTTTATTGCAATCACCCTGATCTGGAGCTGACTTGAAATTAATGTCAAACTAAAAACAAGCTGCAAACGTATCATTGTAACGCAAGATGGCTACATTGACATCACTCTGAGCTATGGAAGTCTAAGTAGTACACTGGTTAAAAAAAAAAATCAACACACTTTAGACATTGTACTGACATACGGCATTAATTCTGCTAAACTAATAGTCGTCCCACATAACCCAGTCCTATCAAACCATTTTTTGATAACCTTTGAATTTACTTTGCCCAACCTTCAAAAATCTGAAAGAAAATTTCATTACAGTAGAACTTTATCAGACAGTGCTGTAACAAGTTTTAAAGAATCTGTTCCATTCTTGCTTCCACATCCGTCTCAGAATACAACAGTGGACTGCAGTAATTCTAGGGCTGGGACGACGCGTCAACGTAATCGATTACGTCGACGCGTCATCCCAGCCCATAAAACCTGATGAAACCAATCAGCTAGGTAGATTACAAGCATGTCTCGAAGACATAAAAACCTGGATGACTCTGAATTTTCTGCTTTTAAATTCAGACAAGACAGAGGTTGCTGTCTTTGAACCGGAACCTTTTAAAAGGAAACTGCTAGGTCAATTACTTCATCTGGATGGCATTAATTTGGCCTCTGGTAATAATGTAAAGAACCTTGGTGTAATTTATGACCAAGACATGACATTTAAATCCCATATTAAACAGGTTTCTGGATTATTACTAAAATTAGAAACATCCTGTCCAGGAGTGATGCAGAGAAACTAGTCCATGCATTTGTTACTTCAAGGTTGGACTACTGTAATTCCTTATTATCAGGAAGTCCACAAAATGCAATTAAAAGCCTTCAGCCATTTTCTGAACCGCTTATTCCTCAAGGGGCGCGTGGGGGCTGGTGCCTATCTCCAGCTGTCAGCGGGCGAGAGGCGGGGTACACCCTGGACAGGTCGCCAGTCCATCACAGGGCCACACATAGAGACAGACATGACAAACAACCATGCACGTACACACCCACACCTAAGGACAATTTAGAGTGATCAATTAACCTAACAGTCATGTTTTTGGACTGTGGGAGGAAGCCGGAGTACCCGGAGGGAATCCACGCATGCACGGGGAGAACATGCAAACTCCATGCAGAAAGACCCTGGGCCAGGATACAAACCCACAACCTTCTTGCTGCAAGGCAACAGCGCTAACCACTCCGGCACCATGCAGCCTAAAAAAAAGCCTTCAGTTGATCCAAAATGCTGCAACAAGAGTTCTGATGAATATTAAAAAGAGAGATCACATTTCTCCTGTTTTAGCTTCTCTCCATTGGCTCCATGTTAAATCCAAAATAGAGTTTAAGATCCTCCTCCTTACGTATAAAGCCCTTAATAATCATCTCCATCATACATAAGAGATCTGATTTTTCCATCTGTTCCTAACAGAGCACTTTGTTCTCAGACTGCAGGTCTACTGGTAGTTCCTAGGATTTCTAAAAGTAGAATAGGAGGCAGATCTTTTAGTTATCAGGCTCCTCTCCTGTGGAACCAGCTCCCAGTTTTAGTCCATGAGGCAGATACTCTGTCTGTTTTTAAGACTAGGATTAAAACCTTCCTTTTTGATAAAGCTTATAGTTAGAATGGCTTAGGTTATCCTGAGCTATTTTTTTAGTTATGCTGCTATAGGTTTAGACTGTTGGAGGACAGACTGACCACTTTTCTTCTCTCTTCTACTTTTTTCTCCTACTACTCTCCAGATATATTTTTTCTGCTGTTATTGTGATTGTTAACCCAGTTTTCTCTCAGTATTTTTCTCCCCACAGAAGCTCCACATGGTCTGGTACCCTGCTCAGCTATAATGCCCCCTGCTGGATGTGGAACATCAGTCCAGATGATGCTCAAAGTCACCAAGCATCCTCCATGCTGTCTCTTCTCTGTCTTCTCAGATCCCCAGACAGTCGTGGCAAATGACTGCTTGTACTGATCCAGGTTCTGGTTCTGGTTCTGCTGGAGGTTTCTTCCTGTTAAAGGGGAGTTTTTCCTCTCCACTGTCGCTACATGCTTGCTAAGTATGAGGGATTGCTGAGGAGTTGCTGTGGTTGGAGTCTGCATGATCCCGGCAAAACCTCACGTCAATGACTCATCACAATCTGCTGGGATTCCTTACATAGAAAACTTTTAACTGATTGGAATGTTTGGATAATTGTATTGGAATGACTTTTATTGTAAAGTGCCTTGAGATGACATTTGTTGTGAACTGATGCTATATAAATAAAAGTGAATTGAATTAAATAAAAAAAAACATTTCGATAAAGGTGTGAACACTTCTGATCCTAAACTGATTCCTAATTTTTCACCTGTTTTAGATCGATAGCGAGGAACTCTACACAATGTGGTCTTGTACACCTTGAAACTCGCCATGATGATAAGAGCTTACATTTACCTCACCTGACAAACTCATGCACTGTAAAATCCAATTAGTTCACCTTACTTGAAAAAAGCATGCAAACCGGTTGCACTTAAAATAATAAGTATAAATAAAATAATAACAAAATAATAATAATAAATAAGTACACAGGACTAGGTGATTATGTGTAATTTAAAGAAAGTAAAATGAAGTAACGTACAAGTTAGTATAACTAAGACAAACCAGTACAACATATTTAAACTTAATAGTTTTAATTCTTCAAAAAATGAATTCATTATTCAATTCAATTCAATTCAGTTTATTTATATAGCGCCATTTCACAACAGATGTCATCTCAAGGCACTTTACAAAAAGAGTTATTACAATACAATCTTATTATTTAGTTCTACTTTTCATTTTACATTCCAGTGTAATTAAAATAGCTCATTTAGCCGATTGAAAGTATTTTACTTACTGCCATTTAAGTGTTTTTTTTTTCATTATTGACAATTACTTTAGGTTTTCAGTTTTATTCATCTTGATGAATGAAATCAACAAAATTTTCCAAAGTTTTTTTAAAACTCAAATTTTGTGTTTATAAAACTGAATATTTCTTATTTTTTGATGGTGCTGTTCAAAGACCATAAAACTTACTGCATGTGAGGAAATGTATTGCCATTTATCGTAGAACTGCAAACACTGTGGGTTTGGAGTCAAGAACAATCCCAATGTTAGAAGAATTAAATGAATTCTATTCAAATCATGCGAGGGTATCTCAATACAACAAACATCACTCATGGTTTCAAAAACATGTCCCTAAGCACCCTGGGAAATATGATAATTAGTTCTCTCTCATAGTTTTTGAGGTACTTGCTTTTAGCAAGTAAAGAAAACTTGAACACTGAGTGACAATAAAATGACATTGTCATGTTGAATTAAAATAAAATTGCCTCATAGTGGTAACTTACGCCATGCAAAGGTCACTCAGAATAGGAAGTAAAATGTACATTCATTTAATTTAAAAAATCTATTTAGTAGCTAATTTTAGTACTGGTAACTTATCTAAAGCAAGTAATGGCAACTATTGGATTTTACAGTGTGCTTTATGCCGCTCCACAAGGCAAATGGAACAAAGATTCAAACTGAGCTATTATTTTACAATCATTTCAACTGCCCAGTTGATCATTATTACAATTAGCTCTGTTGCCTTGCAGCATGAAGGTTGTGGGTTCGTACCCCTGCCCAGGGTCTTTCTGTTTGAAGTTAGCATGTTCTCCCCGTGCATGTGTGGGTTCCCTCTGGGTACTCCAGCTTCCTCCCACGGTCCAAAAACATGACTTACATGTTCATTGATCACTCAAAATTGTCGTTAGGTGTGAGTATGTGCATGCATGGTTGTTTGTCCTACGTGTCTCTGTGTGGCCCTGGGATGGACTGGGGACCTGTCCAGGGTGTACCCCGCCTCTCGCCTGTTGACAGCTGGAGATAGACACCAGCTCCCCTGTGACCCCTTGAGGATTAAGCGGTTTTAAAAATGGATGGATGTTCTATTACTTGTTCTAAGCCAGTGTTTTTCAACACTGTTTCTCAAGGCACAGCGTCCTGCATGTTTCAGGTGTTTTTTCAGAATATCTCCTTTCAGTTGATGGCTGATTAAAAGGCTTTTGCTGTATTACAATATTCTCAATCAGATGTGTTCAACATCTAAAACATGCAGGCCAGTGTGGCTTGAGGAGCAGGGTTATAAAACATTTCTGTAAAAATGCACTTCAACCATGGGGCCACCGTGGCTCAAGACTTGCAACTTTGTCTTTTAATCAGAAGGTTGCCAGTTCAAGCCCAATCTTAAACTGTTGTTGTGTCCTTGGTGGTTGTGTCCTTGGGCAAGACACTTCACCTGTTGCCTAATGGTGGTGTGCAGAGGTACAGCCATCGTCCGGCAGCCTTGCCTCTGCTCTGTCAGTGCGCCCCAGGGCACCATGTATCTTACCATCACCAGTGTGTGAATGACTGAATATATGGGATGTGGCTGTTTCAGAGTCAGTTCTCACCTGTAGCTCCTGTGTGTTACTGCACTGCTCCATCTTTGACAGCACACGCTCTGCATTCTCAAGCCACACACGGATAGCCTGCAGCTCTTCTCGAATCTTTTCTCTGTGAACCAGCTCCAGTCTGGCATTAAGCAAACCCTCCTTGCTCCTCTGCCCCACACTGAAAATACACACCAAAACACACCTTCAACCACTTGCAGGCACATTTACCAGGCAAATATATTCAAACTACATACTGTTTTAGTTTAAAATATTTCAAAACAAACTTCAGTGAGTTCTGTCATACCTAAAATCTAATGCAACCATCTGTGTGTAAGTTAATCTCAGTATAAAACTGAATTGCCTCCTTCTCGTCTCGCTGTTCCCAAAGGCTCCTTCCCACCCTAGGAAGCGGTTGAGTGTGAGCACCTGTTTTGCAGTGCATCAACCTGTGGACTGGGGTTCACATTCCCAGCCTTTCCCTCCTTGATGTATCATTGTCAATATCGTAATATGTGCTTACATGTTGAGGTGTGTTTTTTTCTATTATCTGTTTTTTGACTCTTCAATAAGGAATCAAGATCCAGTTGAGCGTTTTTTTTCTCCCACCATGGACCCCCCCCTACCCTCCTTGTTTTTTGTTATTTATGGTCACACCTTAATATGTCAGCAAATTCAACAACTTTTAAAATCAAAGATAACCTTGGAATCAATTCAGTTCAGAACTCAAGACACTTTACAAAAACGTTATTAAACATAATTATACAAACATTCCAATCTGTTAAAAAGTTTTCTATTTAATGAATCACAGCAGATTGTGTTGAGTCATTAACATAGTTCCCAGCCCAAAGGCCACCACCAACCTGTCTGCGTTTCTAACAGATTTCCCCACTCAGGGAAGCACGCACTGAGAAACAGATTCTGGTAATTGGCAGTTAAAAAATCCCACCTGAAACTGCTGGTTAAGGATAAGCGTAAATACAGTAAGATTGTTATTCACGCTGGCGGTAATGACACTCGGAGGTCAGTAAAATTAGTGTTGCTTCAGTGTGTAAGTTTGCTAAAAAGATGTTATTAATCCTTCGAAACACTGAAAAACCAGGGTCCAGACCAGGAAGCAGAGTCGTAGTTTAATCTCTGCAGCTTCTATACTGTTACCCACTCAATATCCCATTGAGACAAAAAAACGGCCAAAAAAAACAGCCAGGAGGGGGCAGTATACAGCCCAGAACTAGTGCATGTAGCTCACATTAGCTACTCAAGGGAACACAGGGAGAACATCCAAACTCCACACAGAAAGGCCCTTTCACCAACCCCACCCAGGGTTGGGTGCTGATGATGTGAGGAACAGACAACCACATCCACATCATCCCCGGCGGGAATCAAACCCAGGACCTTCTAGCTGTGAGGTGAGCTGCGCTACCAGCTGCGCCACCTTGCTCCTTAGTATGAGGGTTTGCCGAAGAATTGCTGTGGTTGGAGTCTGCGTGATCTGGGCACAACCTCACTTTGATGACTCATCACAATGTGCTGGGATTCCTTACATAGAAAACTTTTAACTGATTGGAATGTTTGTATAATTGGATTGAAATGACTTTTGTTGTAATGTGCCTTGAGATGACATTTGTTGTGAATTGGCGCTATATAAATAAAAGTTAATTGAATTGAAATCTGGGAACAGTGATGGACTTAAATCACCTGAAAAATATTTCCAGGATCAAAAGATTAATGTTCTGATGATACCTAAAGAAACTCACCCATGTGTTTATCTTTAGTCAAATTGATTACTGCAACAGTGTCTTCACCAGTTTTCCTAAAAAGTCAGTCAGACAGCTGCAACTCATCAAGATTGCAGCGGCTTGTGTCCTCACAAAAACTGGAAAACTAGAGCAAATCACCCCAGTTCTAAAGTCCTTACACCAGCTCTCTGTGATATAACCTATAAAGTATTTTGTTAGTTTATAAATCACTGAATGGATCATTCACAACAATGCATTAAGGACCTTCAACAAATCTCTTGTCTTCTGGTTCAAGTGTTCTCTTCATCCCCAGAGTCAGAACCCAAGGAGAAACAGCACTGAGTTTTTTTAATCTCTAACTAGATTTTTTTTAAATTTACAGAAAACTAAAAATTTGCTCAAGCACTGATTTCATTTAAATCAAGGCTAAAACCCATTGGTTTAGAGATGCATTTGAATAATAACTGGAACATCATGAATGTTGGTCGGGGTCAGCTGTGATTCAGTAGTACAATTGTCAGCCTGCGAGCCAGAAACTGTGGTTTTGATTCCTGCTTCTGCATGTTACCTTCCATCATGTCCTTGGGCTGATGGCGTAATATGAGGAGAGCTGCGGCTACACATGTAGCTTACTTCCACCAGTGAGTGAATGAATAATGGAATTATAAAGTGTTTTGAGGTCTCAAAAAGTGCTATATAAATGCAATCCATTATTATTAGTAAGTTTTTCATCATTTTCTTTATTTTCCAACAGAAGTATTTTTCTGTAATTAACTTTTATCATTTTTAATAATACAAAGCATCCATGAATGAACATGTAAAGCACTTTGAATTGCCCTTTTTCTCAAGTGTGTTATGCAAATAGAAATAGCCTTGCCAATTACCCCTTTTCCTGCTTCTTCTAACACACTACCATCCTATGCTGCTTATGCTCATTCCTGGAACTACTTTACTACCTATATCTTTTAGGTGGCAATTTCTTCCAATATGTCTATAGAATATCTCTATATACTGTTCTTCAGCTAACCCGAATGGCACGTGAAATGTGGAGGTCTGTTATTGCAGAAGGTTGGTGACTGTTTAGCACTCTGTGTCTCAGCATCTGCACACCTTAGTCTGTGATTTGTATTGGCCTACCATCTAATGAAAGAGTTACTGTCATCCCCCATCCACTTTGTAATTACACCACAAACAGTTTATTATGCAATATTTAGAAATGAAAAGGGTTCACAATTGGATTCATTGCAGGTAGAATCCTTTCATAGTACTACTGTGGACTTTGCTGAGTTTCTGAGAGCGAGTCATTTGTTAACAGATTCTTGAAGAAAGGATCTGGATGCTTAGCTGCTGGATTTTAGAAAGCTATTGAGAAGGATTTTATACATTTGGAGGGATGAGTAAATGCTTTTGCCAAATAGTGTAATCTAATACTTTGCTGAACACACTATCCCTGCAGGTCTACCAGCATGTCTTTTGAGGTCTGTCTTTACCAGCTTTGGAGATCTAGAGACTGAATGAATTGTTCCATTACCTTTACTAAATACCTGAAGCTATGTCAGAACATTAGCTTGGAAAAAATACAAACTTTTTCCTTTTATTTTAAAATTAGGATGTAGACTGTGTTTGTCTATCACAAAAAAATACAACATAAAGTTTTTCATTGTAATAGGGACATACGACCAAATCAGGGTGTAAATGTTGCAGTACACAAAAAATGTACACTTTTCAGCATTTATCAATCTGGACGTGAGCGTACAAAAATACAAAAAAATATATACACCAAGTCAGGAGGTGGTGTACATTTGACACCCATTTCAACCTTCATCGCAACACGCAAAAAACATACATAAAATTCAAGATTTAGACAACATTAAACATTCCAATGCTGGAAAAATTATGCCTACTCCTCTCACATTACAAATATGCAACTTGATGAAGTTATGTTTGGATTATGTCATGATCGTCTTTCATATTAAATAAACAAGGGGTGCCTCGCACACCACAGGGCTCCAAATTGTAGTCGATTTAAAAAGTTAGTCCCTTAATTGCTGCAGTTAGTGTGCGAGTCGTCTTTTTTCTTCCTTTCAATATTACCCATGTTTTCAGCTGCCCAATATTTTTGGAACGGATGTGCACGCTGATCCCCTTTTTTATGATAGTCTTTCATTAAATAAGGTGCAAAATGTCAAACTTTAAAGTCTCCCACAAATTGTCGATTTTCTCAATAGCAGCAGCATACAGAAAAATTGAAGGAAAAAAAACATTTCTCTCTCTCGTAATGTGGCTTAGATAAAAATAAAAACATAAATAGACTTAAAGTGGCAGAGAAACAGTTACTATGTAAACATTCTGTGACAGATATGAATATAAATGAATAAAAAGTAACTAGAAATGTTCTGTACAACATGATGTGCAATGTATGGTTTCAGCTTAGATGTTTTTATAAGATGTGGGGACAGCCGCGGCATCGTGTCATTCCGGTCCCACTGCAGGTTCTGTCCATACTGGGTGTTCTGGCCACCAGCTGTGTAATATAACAATGAATAACTGCATGTCATGCTTTAGGTGACAAAGGTTGTTGGAGCATCTAATAACCCTCCGTTCCAAGCGCACACAAGACGCACCATGGAGCTCGGTCTGCCTGTGACCGATTTCCTGCTAGTGAAGTTCCTCTTTTTTAACAATCTTGGTCGTCTTCCGTTCAGCCATGTCGCAAAAACAAGTTGTGGAAGAGGCGGTTGGTGAATATTTATAGGCGTGACTTTCATAAATACACTCGTGTCATCTGTGACATTTATCAACAAGTGCAGGTCTTTACGCACAAATCTGGGCGGATCCGACACGTTCACAAATTGCAGATTGAATCTTGCGTATTTGGAATATACACCCAAAATATACACTGTTTTCTGCTGATAAATGATTGATAAATGAGGCCAAATGTGTGAAAACGGTTATGGGTTATCAACTTTTGTATGATTTAAAGGCATTACTGTTCTGGCATACAGCAGTCTACTTTGGATCTTACAACTGATTAATAATCCAAGTGTAGCAGGGCTTATGGTTATCTTACCTTTCACAGCTAACACACATATACTTTCCTCAGCTAAAACTGTAAGTTGAATACAGAAACAATGGACATGAAATATACCTGCTATATCTGCACTGCATCAACTGTAGATGCTGACAAAGTGGAATAGATGGAGCCTGTTCCAGGTGCGCAGGGACACCCAGCAGCCTGGCTGCGCGCAGCTCTAGTGCAGACAGGGCTCTATGTTCACAATCTAGCCTTTCCTGGTACTGGTCCCAAGACTGCAGCAGCTCCTGAAGTTCCTCAGTGGACAACTTCATCTGAGATGCATCAGGAATCTCTGACTCCACCTTCTCCAGTACAGCTGAGGCTTTCTCCACCTAAATGGTATATCCATTTATTAGCATAACATGTATTTACACTTACTATATGTTTTAGGGACAGTGTACATTAATAAGTACAGATACAGTCTCTCTTTTTACTGTATTTTTAAAGTTTCTTTTTAAAGGTAAATACAAAATCAGTTAGAACCATTACTTATACATTAAGCAAAAATATAACTTCTAAACTTTTTTTTTCCCTCCCATTTTTCATGATCTGAAACATTTGTATATCTGTTTTAGTGAGCACTTCTCCTTTGGCAAGATAGACTATCCCCCTTCAACAGGTGTGGCATATCAAGAAGCTGACTATTGCACAGGTGTACCTTATAATGCCCACAATAAAATGCCACTCTGAAAATGTTAGGTTTAGCTTTATTGGGGGGTTTCTGGGGACTCAGAAAACCAGTGAGTATCTGCTGCCTCGTGCAGTCCAACATGTCCGTCACATACAGTTGGTCGGGTTGTCTAATGTGGCCTGTGAAATGTTGGCCCACTCTTCTTCATTGGCTGTGCGAAGTTGGTGGATATTGGCAGGAAGTGGAACACGCTATACGCCGATCCATAGCATCCCAAACATGCTCAATGGGTGACATGTCCGGTGAGTATGCTGGCCATGCAAGAACTGGGTCATTTTCAGCTTCCTAGAATTGTGTACAGATCCTTACAACATGGGGCCGTGCATTATCTTGCTGAAACATGAGGTGATGTTCATGGATGTATGGCACAACAATGGCCTCAGGATCTCATCACGGTATCTCTGTGCATTCAAAATGCCATCAATAAAATGCACCTGTGTTCTTGGTCCATAACAGATGCCTGCCCATACCATAACCCCACCAACACCATGAGCCACTCCATCCACAACATTGACATCAGCAAAGCACTCACCCACACGACGCCAAACACGCTGTCTGCCATCTTCCATGAACAATGTAAACCGAAATTCATCCGTGAAGAGAACACCTCTCCAACGTGCCAGACGCCATTGAATGTGAGCATTTGCCCACTCAAGTCTGTTAAGGCGACGTGCTGGAGTCAGGTCAAGACCCCGATGAGGACAACGAGCATGCAGTTGAGCTTCCCTGAGACGGTTTCTGACACTTTGTGCAGAAATTGTTTGGTTATGAAAAACAATTGTTTCAGCAGCTGTCTGAGTGGCTGGTCTCAGACGATCTTGGAGGTGAACCTGCTGGATGTGGAGGTCCTGGGCTGGTGTGGTTACACGTGATCTGCGGTTGTGAGGCTGGTTGGATGTACTGCCACATTCTCTGAAACGCCTTATGGTGGAGAAATGAACATTCAATGCACGAGCAACAGATCTGGTTGACATTCCTGCTGTCAGCATGCCAATTGTACGCTCCCTTAATGCTTGTGGCATCTGTGGCATTTTGCTGTGAGGCAAAACTGCACATTCCAGGGTGGCCTTTTATTGTGGGCAGTATAAGGTACACCTGTGCACTAATCATGATGTCAGATCAGCATCTTGATATGCTACACCTGTGAGGTGGGATGGATTATCTTGGGAAAGGAAAAGTGCTCACTAACAGATTTAGACAGATTTGTAAACAATATTAGTGTGCTATGTTGTGAGGTTGTTGTCGGTTATATTCCTTATTTAGTTTAAGTGATCATTTTAGTTCTTTCTTGGTGTTTATGGTTTTACTTTAGGACTTTAAAGTATTGATTTTGGCACTTCTTTTTTTCTTAAAAGTTTTCATTTTTCTGTTTTATTTTTCTTATTTTTTCCTTTTGTTTGTTTCCTTAGCTTGTTCTTTATTTTCTGATTATATAGTTCTTAGATATCTGTAGTTAGGTTCTTGTTTCTTATTTAAGAGGTTTTAAGTTTTCTGTTTGTTACTTCCTGTTTCCTTCCTGCCATTGTACTTCCTGGCTTAGCTAATTCCCTTCCCCTGTTCTCTTCCCCTCACCTGCATCCATTTGACAGTAATTAGTTCTCAGGCTTTCTCAGCCCATTCCTCACTCCTCCTCAGCATACTTAAGCTCCTAGATTCAGTCTTTTCTTTGCTAGTTCATTGTTGTTTGCTTCCTGTCCTCCAGTCTTGTTGATTATTTATTTTATACTATTCAACTACTCCCCTTGTATTTAGGTCCTTCATCACGTCCAGGACATTCAGAGTCATGGGTCTTTGAATATAAAATGTTTCAGGGCTTTTAAGTTCAGCTCATGCAAAATAGGAGCAAAAATAGGTTACATGAGGTAGACAAATGTTAATGATTCCATCAATATAAAATCAAAAATGCAGGGGACCTGAACCTTATCATACGCTCCCCCATCTTAGCATGCTGCTGAGTTATACCATTGTAGCTGTTAAGAATAAACTTGTTAGATTAACTTACACTGTTTGTGATGTCAAGCCACTCTGTGATTCTCCATTTACTGCGAGCAGTCAGCTTGAGCATGCAGCTATGTAATCTTGATACTCGTCTCCAGATTGTGGTTACAGTTGCCTCCCGACATCCACGACAGCTTATTTCTGAGCACCATTCGCTTATGTTTTCCAGATGCTTCAGGATGGACTCCATCTCCTCAGACAGCGCCTGAACAAGAGGAAAACTCAATGTGACTGAGTCAAATCACAGTTTTTTGTCAAACGTTTTTGGTTTATGTTAAGACAGTTAGTGAAGGCGGCAAGAACTCGGTTACAACACACATGTTAGAGAGATGAAATGAATTCAGCCTCATAAAAGAGAAGTTTATACATACTGTTAGCCTTTCTTCCTGGTCAGTGCAGTCAGCAAGGCAAGTGACCTTCTGAGAGATTAGCTGCAGGAGTATGTCTGCTGAATGAGCAACACTCTTGAGCATCTCATCTTGAGACTCTTGGTAGTTTCTGTACTGCTCTGCACACCTAAAAAAAAGTCAATTTTAATTGATTTTTAACAAGAAAACTCATTTAAAGCACATGTTGTGATTTTTACAGCTTAATGTTAAGTTTTTTTTTAGTCCCTCACATGTATGGGTCTATGCATAATGACCCATACCACTTAAAACCTTTTAATCCTTAGTCATGTAGCAATCAAAAATCTCAAATGTTCTTGATATTTTTGGTGATAGCAAAGTTGGACATTCCATTGAACCGGCAGGGGAAATGATAAATAGTTTTAAAAATGTCTGAACAATCTGGTATTGATTTCCATGAAGTCAATTAAGTATAGAATGTTGCTAAAAGTGTTTGGTCACTTGGCTTTAAAGATGCATGAAGCTAATAACTAGGGATGCACTGATACCGATGCTGGTATCGGGTATTGGCCCCGATACTATGTAAAGTACATGTATCGTATCAGTTAAAGTTAACCATATACCATGAACCGATACTTAAAATGTGGTAAATCTGTAATAAATTCACAACAAAAATAACATTTTTCACTTTACATTTTTTATGGTGATTTTAGATTTTACATTTGTTAATTTGTCTTAGTTATGTTTAGTTAGTAAAATCTGGTGCCTTTAGTCTCTTTATGCAAGGTATAAGGTGGAGGTTATACAGTTTATTCATTTAGCAATAGTATCGGATCGGTATCGGGTATTGACAGATACACAAAGCCCAGGCATTGGTATCGGGACTGAAAAAGTCGGATCAGTGCAACCCTACTAATAACCTTAACTTTTTCTTAAAGAATGTTTTAATATGATGTTGAGAATCTCTTTGCAACCATAATGGTTAAGTGTCTTTGAAGATTTTTGAGAAGGCAAACATCAGGTTGCAGTCAAGCTCTCTAGTGCAGTAATGTTCTCCTGCACCAAACCTGCTCATCTAATGAGCAATGATGATGTATCAGATCTGGACTCATGAGGCACAAGGTTCACTGCTGCTGGCCTCCAAGACTCAAGGTCCAAATCACAAAGTTGCTCCATGCCTCAAGTTCCTCTACAGCTGGTCCCGCTTTCAAACTAACCATTGCACCATCAGACTCCACTCTGCCAACATCCATCTCCTACATACATAGATCTAGCATCTCAGCATTATTATCATCCACATCATCCACTTCCCAGATACAAGGTTCTACTCCACAGTCAACAGTCAAGACTCAGGTTTTTGCTCTGCAGTTGGCCACAAAAATTCTTCAGACGCCGGCCTCTACATCACCAGCTCCTCAGACGCCCACCACATCACCCGTTTCCTCATTGTTGGACTCCACATTAGCTGTTCCATCGTCGCCTGATGGGATCTTGAACTTTGTTTTGTCCCGCTGTCCTGTTCGCCTTACTTCGCCCTGGGATGTTTCTGGCTTGTGTGCCAGGTCAAAACCCTTTGAGCAGAGGTCACTGTCACAGTGTGACTTCCTCTGTGTCACTTCCTCCCTGTCTGCCTCACTCCCTGTCTCTTGGCATTTGTCTCTTAATTATCAACAGCTGTTTCCTGTTTTTCCTCGTTAGTCTTCCCATTGTTGCCCTTCCCTTTAAATTCTCCAGTGTCTCTCATGTCCTCTGTCAGTTCCTTGTCAATCTTCCCCCTAATGTTCTCATCCAGCCAGTCTAACTAGGTTATGATATTCTTAATAAAACATGGAAAACAACGTCTCCAAACCACTCTCTGTGTCTGAGTCCAACCGGCAAAACCTGACAGATTACTTAAGACGGATGATTATGTATGGAGACACGGAGCGGGCCAAGAGATTACCCCATCAGAAAATGATCTGGTTAAATTATCCTGATGTCCCCATAGTGGAAACACTCCTATTGCAGGTAGAATCCTTTCATTGTACTCCTGTGGACTTCACTGATCGACCCATTTGTATATAGACACTCTTAGAAGGGAGCTGGATGCTTGTTTTTGTAATTCATACAACTTTTTCTATGTAAGTGACTAGAACAATAGAACAAAATCATTGGGACAGATGAGTGAATACTTTTGTCAACATAGAATAATACTTTGCAGAACACAACTTGACTCCAGGATGTCTTCACCAGCTTTGGAGCCCTACAGACTACAGTAGTTACTCCGATTTTGGTCTGGACTTTGACTGGGCCATCTAATATGCTCTGAGTTAAACTGTTCCATTGTAGCTGTAACTGTATGTTTGTGGTGGTTATCCTGCTGAAAGGTGACCCTCCACCCCAGTCTCAAGTTCTCTGCCGTCTCTAACAGGTTCTCTTCCAGGATTGTCTTAGATTTACCTCCATGTTCCCATCAATTCTGACCATTTTCCCTGTCCAGCTCGATAACATGAAGTTACATAATGCTCTTTGAACACTGGGCTAATGGTTTGTCTTTTTCCTTCACATGGTTTGTGGTAAACAGAACAGGATAAGTGCAAACATGTGGACTGATCACTTCACCTTAGCGGTGGATCTCTGAAGTTCCTCCTGAGTTAAAATTTGCCTATTGGCTGCATCGACCTTGCCCACCCTTTTAAACTGTACATCCATGCATTGCTAGTTCCTCAGTTGGTTTTCCCTCTTTCCATGATCAAATGATGGATTCAACAGAGCTTTGTGAGATGTTCAACCATTGGAATATTCATTTAGAGTGTAACTCTGCTTTAAACTTCTCAACTTTCTCTGTGACCCGTCTGCTGGGTTTCGTTCATGATGCTATTTATTCTCTAATGGTTTATAACAAACCTCTTCTTTACAGAATGATTTCATTTATACTGGATTTATTTAAAGGTTTGGGGTTAGATCGGGCTAAATATACACTTTTCAGGTTTCTATTGGTAAAGAAAAAGCAGGGATCATTTTCCTTCCCAACTTACCTTTGTGCAAGACTGTCACATACAATTAAAATAAAATACGTCAAAATTCAAAACAAAATGGAAGAAGTTTAGGTGATAAGAGTATTTTCACAAACAACATTTTATCAATAGAAACCCTAATGCCTACTTTCTATCGTCGAACTGTTGCGTCAGGAGTTAGATGTAATATACCTTCGGAGATTTTCCAGTCGAATGTGTCCTTTTGCCAGAAGTGTTGACATCCTAACTAGGAGCTGGCTCAAAATCATTTCCTGGAGCTCTTCCATCTTCTGTGAAGATAAATTAGTCTGCACAAAAACCTGGTTTTGAAGCTTCTCGATATAGGGTTGAAATTGGTGCTGAAGAGAGGCCAAAGCCTGCTGGGTCTCTTCTAGTCTTTCACAACATGGTCCAGTAGAACCGCCGAGAGGCAGCAGAGAGCCCTCGATGTCCCACAAAAAGTGGACAGCTTCATTGACAGCGAGGGTGTAGTTTCTCAAACACTCTCTTGCCTTTAGCAATTCCTCCTGAAAAACAACAAAACATTATAGAATAACTATGCTATGAAAAAGGATTTTCCCAAGCAGATATTGTCTGGTTTGCATTTTTAACCAACTTAACTGTTTCAGATAGAAATTTCTTTTAACATGAAACATAGATAAACTGAAGAAATAACAGAGGTTTTTAAATAATGGTCTTCTCCAAGAGAGAAAAGTTATCCAAAGGAAAACTGATAAAGCAGTTATATTGTCAACTAACCATTTGATACAACCTAAGCTGCACATCCTGTGTCATGCAACAAAAATATTCTAGATTTTAAAATAATTTTGTTTTGCAATACAACATATGTTTATATATATATATATATATATATATACAGTATATATGTAAAACACTTTTTTTATTCGGCCTGGCATGAAATCAGTTAAACCTGTCTGATAATTTTTCTGGTTGGTTAAGCAGTTGAGGGCATCATTAATCACTTTCAGCTGTATTGGTGTTCATGGACTTTACAACAGGTGCACTACAGTGGCAACAATTAGAAAACCCTCAAAACATGACTGGTTTTACATGTGGAGGTCATTTCAAGTTTCTCCCTCTTGATCTTTTTTGGCTGGTTTTGGCTTGAATAATTATCTCTACTGGCAATATGAGGCGATTCCTTAACCCTACAGAAGTTGCACAGGATGTCCAACTTGTCCAGGATGGCACATCCACACGTGCTGCAGCAAGAAGGTTTAATGTGTCTCCCAGCACAATATGCAGAACATGGAGGAGATTTCAGGAGACTGCTGGTTATTCTCTGAGAGCTGGACAGGGCCGTAGAAGGTCCTCAACCCATCAGCAGGCTCGATACCTGCTCCTTTGTGCAAGGCGGAACAGGCTGAGCACTGCTCGTGCCCTACAGAATGACCTCCAGAGGGCCACTGGTGTGTATGTCTCTACCCAAACAATCAGACAGAACAGACTTTGTGAAGACGGCCTGAGGGCCCGAAGTCCTGTAGTGGGCCCTGTTCTCACTGCCCAGCACTGTGGAGCTCGACTGGCATTTGCTCAAGAACACCAGAATTGGTAAAACCGCCACTGGCGCCCTGTAATTTTTACAGACGAGAGCAAGTTCACCCTGAGCACCTGTGATAGACGTGAAAGAGTCTGGAGAAGACAAGGAAAACGTTATGCTGCCTGCAACGTCGTTCAAAATGACAGATTTGAGGGTGGGTCAGTGATGGTCTGGGGAGGCATATCCATGGAGGGACGCACAGACCTCTACTGCCTAGGAAATGGTGCTCTGACCGCCATAAGGTATCGAGATGAAATCCTTGAACCCACTTTCAGACCCTACACTGGTGCAGTAGGTCCTGGTTTCCTCGTAATGCACGACAATGCCCGGCCTCATGTGGCAAGAGTGTGCAGGCAGTACCTGGAGGATGAAGGAATTGAAACGATTGAATGGCCTTCACGATGCCCTGACTTAAATCCAAATAGAACATCCATGGGACATTATGTTTCGGTCAATTAGGCGCCGCCAGGTTGCTCCTCAGACTGTACAACAATTCAGGGATAACCTCACACAGATCTGGGAGGAAATGCCACAAGACACCATCGGTCGTCTCATTGGGAGCATGCCCTGACATTGTGAAGCATGCATACAAACTCGTGGGGGCCACACAAGATACTGAAAAGCATTTCGAGTTGCAGAAATTAAGTTTTTGAAAAATCGGACTAGTCTGCCACATCTTCATCTCACTCTGATTTTAGGGTGTCTACACAATTGAGCCCTCTGTAGGCTGAAAGCTTTTATTTCCATTAAAAGACTTGGCATCCTTTTGTTCCTAAGACATTGACCTGTCGTTATTTGTATAGATATCCAACTTCATATTGAGATCTGATGTATCTAATGTGTTTCTTTAAATTGCTCATTAAATTTTTGTGAGCAGTATATATATATAACAATTATTGCTAGAGACATGTCCCCGGCGTCACCGGTTAAAATGACGCCTATGATCCCAGCCATCAGCATATTTCATCAGCTGAAAACTTATGACATTTTATTGCCATCCTTTTTTTCATTTTTCCTCTGTTTGTGCAGCCTACAGAGCTCCACATGTTAACCATGTTGAAAAATGTCACTTTAACTGTACTTAGTGCAGTCTGTTGATGACTGTCAGCTAACGACAGTAGTCAGAACGGGTGAACTGCCTTTTTGGCCTCCAGACAGGAGCTTGGGTGTGTGACGTCACATGTCAGTGTGCTTATGGAGAACCCAGGTATGCACAGAAACTCCAAGCAGAAAGTCCCCAGCCCATTGTTAAAACCCAGCACCTTCTTGCTACAAGGTAACAGTCCTAACAACACCATCCCTTTGCAACCTTCCCTCTGGATACACCACCAACCCAACAATACTTCATATTTCAAATGTTTATGCTAGCTAGCCTAACATATATTATTTACAGGTAATAGAAATAGCACTCACCATTTTTGAGTCGCATTCACTCAGGATAGCATTCTTAATGTCCATCAGCTCATCGTGTTTTCTCCCTTTTTTGCTTCCCTTCATTTGCACCAAGACCTGAAGCGCTCTCATTTGCAGCTCTACTAGTTTTTTCAAAGACACAACTTTTCGGTATTCTCTGTCAATTGTCACCTGGCTGGGCTCCAACAAAGGGAGGTTCTGAAGCTCTTTTAGGGTCCGTGACAGAAAGTCATGAGTAGCATTCATCATGGATTTGAGGTCCAGGTCTTTAAGCACATTCAATTCAACGAGACTGAGATTGTCACAAATTGTGATTTCCCATGTGTTGAGGCTGTCCTCAGTTTGTTGAAGCCATTGTTGCTCAGCAGTCATTTGTGAGGGGTAAAGGTCTTCAGAAATCAGCTCAAGATTAGAACAAGCCTGATTACACAGTCCGTTCTTTAGAGAAAACTGGAGGAGGAGCGTGTGGCACATTTTGTACTTCTCTACCAGGTCCATGCTATCTTCTTTGGTCAAATGAACTTGCTGTAGAAGGTTCTCCTTCAGAACCTCCAAACACTGCTTCATGTTCAGGTAATTCTCATGATCCCTGGACTTAATTTCAAGCAATAACATTCTTTTCTGAAGTTCAGAAATGACAACATTAATTTCTTTCAACTTCTTTTGAGGAGTCCATGGTATCAGAAGGTTAACCTGGGACATGTGTTCCAAGAGGAGGCGCTTTTGAGGTTTTAGGCATTGCAGGGATTCCTTTGTTATTGGGAACCTCAATCTGCTCATATCGACAGACATTTGCCTCAGGCTTTGTTCAATGTTGACTAAGATGTTCTCTTTTGATTCTACAGTCTTGATGAGTTGATCCAGCTCGTCTTTTTGGGCCTTCTTGTGGCTGATTATGCTTCTGATGTCTTCCTGAAGCTTTTTGGTCTTGTCAAAAAGCTGACATTTCTCTCTTGCACTAAGTCCCTCAGCAATATCTTTACTCTTTATTAATATAGCTTCACAGATTGCTGCTTGTCTTTCAGCCTCAGCCAGCTGTTCTTGGACCATGTGAACTCTATCACCCAAATTACTATGACTCATAGCTTCACTGTTTGTACTACTTGAGACCTCTAACTGTAGGTAGACCACAATCCAAGATTCCAGGTCAGCCATCTGCTCAGATAGCATTTCTCTAGTCTGCAGTCCAAACTCTACATCTTTTATAGCCTTGTACAGCTTTTCAGCAGTGGAATTTGAGAGTTCTTCAAGGCGTTCTAGAGAAGTGTGTACAATTGGCACCTCCTGAGTCTGATCCAGCTCTGGAAGCAGCTCTGTCACCTCTTCCACCAGTGACTCAAGCTGGCCCTGTTTGGCCATCACTTCAGACTGAAGCTTCTTCAGATCTCTAAGTTGCCGGTGAACCTCCTCAGGAAGAAGAGGCACCCACTTCCTCCTGCCTTCAATATCACTCTCCGTTTGCTTTGCCCATGCAAGGCCATCTCTCATCACTGCAATAATCTTCTCCATGACAGGGTTGCTGCTGTTTTTTGTTTGTGATAACAGCAGTTCCTCTGTGAGGCAAAGCTTATTTTCTATCTCCTGGAGCCTGTTTTTTATCTCTTCTGAATCTCTCTCCCATCGGGAGTTGTAAAGCAGCTCTTCTGAATGTTTCTGTAAATGAAGGTATTGCTGCATGGCTGATTTAATCTCAGCATTTGCTTCCATCAGGTATTGTGCTTCCTTGCAACTCCAATTAGTTACTAAGGAACTCTTGGCTTTAAGGTCTTTCCAGATTGGATCAATGCGAACCTGCAGACTGGACAGATCTATTAGAAGAGTGTTGATGTGGTGAGAATGGATTTTTGCATGATGTAACACACTCTCAACAGTCCTTTCCAGAATCATCCACATTTCTATCAGGTTGTTTTGCTCAATCTGTGCAGTTTCTTGTTCCGATCTATTGAGGTCGAGAGAATTTTTTGCATGTTTAAGCAGATTTCCAAGTATCACTCGGTTCTCTCCCATACTTCTCTGGAAGCACTGTAGTCGCTCTGCCTCCTTATAGCTGCTCTCCTGAGGTGACCTGAACAGCAAAAATGTTACTGAGTTACAAGACATTATCACATTTTTTCAACTGTAACAGAAACAAAAAATTTGAAGGAAACACTGAAAAATCCATGAGCAGGTGTGAAATGTTTGCCAATCTGAATTGGCAGATCTGTTCCAAGAATGAAACAACCTAATTTTGCTCTCTGTCCAAATTTAACTGAGTCAGTCAGGATGTTTGCAAACTTTCAATTCAATTCACTTTTATTTATATAGTGCCAATTCACAACAAATCTCTTCTCAAGGTACTTTACAACAAAAGTTATTTCAATACAACTATACAAACATGCCAATCAGTTAAAAGTTTTCTATGTAAGGAATCCCAGCAGATTGCATGAAGTCGTTGACATTGGGTTGGGCCCAAACTTAAATCGAGCTTTTGGCAGAAATCGAGTTCATAGCTTAACTAGAATGGGGCTTTTATCCCAGTTTACATGTCGTTCAGAAATTCTAATTATTACATGAAGTGCAGCAGCAGGGGAATGTACTGTATATCTGATTGAATTAAAATGACTTTGCCTGTAATGTACATGTTTGATGAAATGGTGTTATATATTAAACTGAATTGAATTGATTTGAATATAATATTTTTCCACCTAATAAATGCAATGACAAAATAATCAGACATGAAAAGCTTGTATATCTGATACATTAAAAAACTGAAGAATGCAATGTGCTGATGGTGTACAAAAAATGGATCAGTGAATTTGAAGTGTCTTCTCGCGGGGTCTGGCTAATATTTTATCAAATATGTTTCTCTTTTTATAAATGGTCTAAACTGTGTCAGCCCACAGACAGAATACAACAATAGAATTTAAATTAAAAGGTTATTTTCCCAACTGCTTTTTTGTAATTGTAAAATATATGTGTAAATTATAACACTGTTATATTTTAGTAACCTAGATAAAAATTATTACTATGATACTACATGCTATTTTTTGCTTGATCACAGAATGAATCAGTTAAATGGATGCATCGTTCAACCGTCATACAATCTCCAACATCATTGATGGTTATAGAAGTACTGGTAGAATATTATTGCTCCCGTCAGATCTTGTTCTTCTAATTTTGAAAAACATTTTGTAAGGCAAGGACATTGTTTTCTTTGTTAAAATCTACCTATGTCCACAAGAATGCTATTTAAAAGGTAGCTAATAAAGATTTATGCATGACAATATTTTTTCCAATTTATGAATGGACTTGCATTCACTGCGAACTACTGTGAAAATCCAGTGAAAAAAAGCAAACATCATGAGGAAAGCAGATATGATTTCCCTATTCTAAGTATTTTTAAGTAAAATGTTTTGAAAAATACAAATGTGACTATAACTTACATTTTCATGGCATCTAGTTCTGCAGTGAGCTGATCCATCATCATTTTTGCCGATTTCCTATGTCTGCAGTAATCAGTGACAAGCTGGAACTGGGCCTCTTTAATCTGGACAACAGCAGTTGCATCTTGTACCACAGCGATCCAATGATCCTCCTGGTCAACCAGAGCATCCTTTTTTTCAGGACCAGCTTCTCTTAGCTGGGGGAGTAATGATAGCTGTTTCTGTGCAAGCTCTAAAACGTCCTGTTCAAATGGGAAAGGAAGGTAAAAATTACTTGAAGCATATATACCTTCATTTCTATAGAAGTACATACATATATATATATATATATATACATAGTTGAGGCAAAAAGGTGTTTGGTAGCCACCACTTGTGCAGGTTATCCAACTCTAGATTGATAAAGGTCTTTTTCATCATAGGTACACTTCAGCTGTGACAGACATAATGTAAAAAGTATTAGAGGCACCTGTTTGAACTTGTTATCTATATAAAAGACACATGTCCACACCTTGAAACTGTCTCCTACCTCTACCATGGCCAAGACAAAAGAGCTGCCCAAGGACATCAGGGACAAGATTGTACACTTGCTCAAGACTGGGATGAGCCAATCTAGAATAGGCAAGGAGCTTGGTGAGAAAAGATGCACCTTTGGAGCAATTCTTAGAAAATGCAATAAATAATTAAGAATGTTTTGGTATAAATGTCTGGAGGGGAAGAATACTTAGTGGCAGTTAGATATTGGGCAAAAGCCTCGTTCCATCGGTGAGAGTATTAAAAATGAAACATGGATGGATGTTTCAGCGTGACAATAACCGAAACACGCTGCCTGGACAATGAAGGCTTGGCTACGTAAAAGGTTATAATTGTTAGATGAGCCTTTGAGTTTTTTGATCTTTAAACTGTCATTTTCTTATCCCATCTTTTCGTCTGTGTTATTTCCTTTTTTTTTGTTTATTTCTTTCATTAGTTTTATTGTTCTATGATTTGAGTTTTTCCTTCTCAACGAGGCCCTGTCTACTCAGAGATGAAAGCAGGCGTAGCAGCAAAAATATTTCATTGAACAGGTGTCTCATCCACAAGGGGCCAAGTCCTGAATTGGGTCCCAAAGTGAAGAAACCTCACAATGTTGGCTCAGTTGGCTCTGTTTGTGAACACTCCATCGTGAATTCAGGTGGATGACATCACCAACACATCCCTATATTTAACATACATGCACAGCTCTGTGATAAAGTAAACCAACATGGTGCTGTACAGTGTTGCATTCCTAATAAAATAAATCCTGACCTTATTATGGATCCTAGAATCTGATTTACCATTCCTCCTCTTTCACCAGCAGCAGAGAACCCCAGACACCAGATGCTGCTGATTAAAACTCTCATTTAAAGCTAGATTTGTCATGTTTGCCACTGGGTTGACTGCACACACTTACTCTTCTTTTATATTTGAGTCATTTTTCCCCGTCTCTGCTTGTTTTTTCCCTTTTGTTCTGTTTCCCTTCCTAGCTGCAGGTTATCTACAAGCTTGTTCTATTCATTCACTCCTTCACCTGCTCCAAACTCCTGGTTAGTTTTTTCAGGTTCTTTAGTCACTTCCTCTACTCCTCAGTATATTTATGCTCACTAGTTGGAATTGTTATTCACTGGCGCCCTCCACATTTTTCTGTGTGTGGCCCCATTCTTCTCTCCTTCTTATTAAAATAATCTCCTTTACATATCTATCTGTGCTTGAGTCCTCAGTATACTACCAAATACTTACCTAACATGACATTTCAAGTGTCCGAAGTGGCTTAGCCAGTCTCCAGACCTGAATCCAATAGATCATCTGTGGAGGGAGTTGAAAGTCCTAACACCGAGAAACGATCTGCATGGAGGAATGGGCCAAAAGACCAGCTACAGTGTGTGCAAACCTGGTGTAGCCCTACAGGAAACGTTTGACCCATCATCACTAACCAAGGTTATATTACGAAGTCTTGAGGTGAACTTTTGTTATTGACCAAATACGTATTTTTTTCACTATTATACAAATAAATTCTTTCAAAGTCATATAGTGTAAATTCCTGGATTTTGTTTTTACATTTCTGTCTCTCACAGTTGAAAAGTGTACCAATGATGAAAATTCAATACCTCTCACCTCATTGAGTGGGACAACTTAGACAGTCAGGAGCTGCCAAATTCTTTTGTTGCCACACTGTATATTGTAGCCCTTACTCTCACCTGGACCTCCTCCACCTGCTGGGCCATGACTTTTGGGTTCAGCTCAGTGTGACTGTTCTTAATGCCAATTAAAGTACAGATTAGTCTGTTTAGCTGAAGATCCAAATCACTGGTGGGTGTGATCAAATCCTCTGGGACAGTCTTCAGCAGCTTATCCTTGAAATTCATCAGAACATTATCAGATCTGTTGCTAAAAAGTCTTAGTCTCACCCCTGAGGGGTTTAAGCAACAGTTTGATCAATTCTAGTTGTCATTTTCCAAACAAACAATATGACAGACGACAACTGCAGTACCTCTATGAGTTGACTGATGATTCCTCTGCCTGAGAGTTGCTGTATCTCTGTGAAGATGTTATCTATGACAGTTCTTTCTGATTCCTTCAGATCTGGTTTCTCACGGTAGAATGTTCCATCTTCCTGGGCTGACCGTTCTTGCCATCTAGTTACTTCACCTGGGGCATCATCAGATGATGATTTCTCGACTATCTGCAGGGATTCTGTCAGGATCTCCTCAGCACTTGAACCCACCTAAACATTTTTGACCAAAAAGCACATCGATGATTCAGTCAGGGTCTCCTTAAGAATTTAAAAATGCTTTTAGCTTGCATGTTTAGCAATGAGAAGCGCGGCTGCTGGCTGCATGCCCTCAGTAGCTCATATCTGTATGTGCTTTTTTGTCTGTTATACGATCTCGGATGGGTTGTACTGTAAAAATAATATTTTGGTACCTCTGGTTCAATGACTAATAAAGCTGATTGTGACTCATATTTCACCTACATAAGGTTCTGTGAAAACAAGCAGCTTCTGTAGTTTTTCTCACAAGTGCAAATAAAAAACATCAAGTGCAAATAAAAAAGGTTTCTTAAAAATATAATAAGACTTGAAATTCTGAAGAAATTGGGACATCCATATGCCTATTGATACAGAAAACTACAATTTGAACAAGTTGAGAACATTATTTCTCAGCATTTTAAAGAAAGATTCTAAAAGAAGCCTCCAGCTCTTAAAGTTTCCTCATACATAACATTAATTAAATTAATTTTATCCTGGTGTCCTGTTTGCATTTTAAGAATACTACTTCATACTTGATTCCGATTTTGTTCACATGTAACCATTTCTAAAAGTGTACTAAAAAAAATTAAAATTACATTTCTAAATATGTTCAAGTTTAGAATTATTTGGAAATAAGACATCATTTAACATCTTAATTTGAAGAAGAGTGGTTGAAACTGGATTGAGGTTGAGGGAAAGAGGAAAAGGTCTGAGGTGATGCAGGCGCTGTACTGGTCGGTCATGATGAAGAGAGAGCTGAGCAGAAACGTGGAGCTCTTGATTTACCGGTTGTTCTAGGTTCCTCCCTTCATCTATGATAAGTTCTTGGTCGTGACCAAAAGAAAAGGATCACAGATACAAGCTGCTGAAATGTGTTCCATCTGGAGGGTGCCAGGGCTTTCCTTTAGAGATAGGGTGAGACGTTTGGTCATCTGGGAGGAGCTCCTCCACATCGAGAGGAGCCAGATGAGATGACTCGGCCATCTGGTCAGATGGACTCCCTGGTAAGGGGTTGTGGGCACGTCCAACTAGGAGGAGACCCAGGGGAAGACCTACGACACATTGCAGGGACTATGTCTCTCTGCTGGACTGGGAACACCTTGGGATTCCTCCCGAGGAGCTGGACCTACAGTAGTGGCTGGGCAGAGGGAAGTCTGGGTCTCTCTGCTTAAGCTGCTGCCCCAGGGAACCGACCATAGATAAGCCAAGGAAAGAAGGCAGATGAAAGCTCTGAAGAGCACCATTGATTTTAAGGGTAAAGACCCTCAGTGGGAAAATAAAATATATATTTTCTGTCTGAATGACTGAAACATCCTACAGTAACACAGAAAGCCAAAGTAACTTTATAAACCCTATTATTGACCTCAGTGTATTGGTAACTCTCCAACTTAGTAATGACATTTTTAGAATGAAATACAGCTGCATATATCATATGTTACATGAGATCTGCAAATACCTTTTACAAATATGTTTTCAGGGGAAACGGATCAAATTAGGAACAATTAAAAAAACAAATGAGGCCTTTCCAAATTGCCTGACATCAGTGATATTTGTTCGTCCATAACCTCATAGGTATCATACTAGCTGATTTGTGTTTTAGAATGACTTACCTTTGGTAGGTTCACATTCGGAAGCTTTATGTCATCAGCGGGAGTTTGGAGTAGTAGTTCAGCACCGACTGTTCCTTCTTCAGACTCTCTGACTTGTTGTTCACCAATCTTTTCTGTTGCATCTGTTGAGTGTTTATCTGTTTGCACCAAGCTGGGTTCAGACACGAACAAAGTAAAGATTTCTTGAATATCATCTTTAATTCTCTCGAATGCTGACCCATTAGGCTGGCCTTTTGCTGCTGCTCCGTCTAGGCTTTCTTTTCCTTTGTCATACTTGATGCATGGCTCCATCCCTTCTTGTTTTTCGCTGTCTGCAATTTGGTCCTCAAATGGGCTCACAACGATTTCCCTGTTTTCATCCAGCACCTTATAAAATGTGTTTGATGCAACATGCACATCATTTATTGATGGTTCAGGTGGTTCTGCAACACTGGGATCTTTATCTACCCCAGGTAATTCATCTTTGTAGGGTTCTAGCTGATAGTCATCTTGACTTTTCTTGTTATTATCCTCTCCAGGTATCACTGATTCAACAGATTCTTGTTGACCAGGTTGTTTTACATCTTCTACAGTTGTCATATCTTCAGGGTAAGCATCCAAAGAAAGCAGATCTTGTTTTTCCATCACTTTCTGGCCCTGAACACTTGTTTCATTCAGAGCAGTACTTGGCACCTCTGCTATTGAAAATGATGATGGGGTCTTTGGCATTTGCGTATCTTGTTGTCCTTTCTCTGTAACATATGTCTCATTCAGATGCTGGGGCAAACTTTCAGCTCTGTCCTGTACACCCCTCCAAATGTCTTGCCTAATCACTTCTTCTGTTTGGAAATAATCTAGCTCAGTGGCCCTTCGGTCACCAAGTACTGTGTCAGCATCACATGATGGTAATGGTGTAAATGTTTGCTGAGAGGAGTCAGTTTGTTGTGATTCTGCTCTTATTTGATCCATTTCTGGCTCCTCTATCTTTTCCTCCTCCTCCTCAGCAGCGGTTTGTGTTGCTACTTGTTCTTCAGGCTCCATTTGAGGGTTTTGATCCTCTTCTGACTTTTCTCCAAGGTTCTCAGAAAAAGCATTCATTTTTCCTGTTGACATTTCAGGAATCACTTTCCGGAAACTATGTTCTGTGCCCAGTCCAGGTTTTTCCTGTTCTGTTGTCAAAAGTTCTGTCTTTGTCTCAATTGCTTTGTCATCTAAGGTTATTTCAATGACTCTTGTGTTATGTGGGTGTAGTGACTCATAACCAACAGGGCAGAGTTGAACAGAATCACCTTGACCAAAGCTACCTAGAATTTGGGTACTAGTCTTATGCATTTCTGTCCCACTCAACTCAGTTGTAGCTTCCTCTGGGATAATAGCAACTATATTTTTTTCAGACTGGTTATGTGTTTCATCAATATCCAGGAATGTATCTTTTTCTTCTTGAACAGAGGTGGTTTCATTCTCTTCAGGACTGCATTGTATATCTAGCTGTAGAACACAGCTTTCGGGGAGCTTTTGAGATTTTGCCATGCCCCTTTGCATTAGCAAGGTGGGTTCATCTGGAATACTGTGCTTGTTTGCCCGCTCGGGCTCAATCTGATGTATTTGGTCTTGCTCATGGAAGCTTATTTCTATAAATTCTGTCCTGTGTTCCAACACTGCTTCCAAAGCAGAAGGCTTGGTTTCACCTGAGACTTTTTCATGAATGTCTTGCTGGATATTTGCTTCAACATGGTCCATTCTTGTCCCATCTCTTATGACAGATGTCTTGTCAGGGACCTCAGCACTGGTAGCGATATCTAGGTGTAGAATACACACAGGTTCCTTTTGAGATCTTTCTTCCTTAATGTCTTTGATGTCATTCACATCACTTTCCTTAAGCTCCTTGGATCTTTCATGTGATCTGGTCTCAGACTCAGACTCTTTTTGCTCCCTCACAGTTCCACTTAGTTTTACGGTTTCATCGTCAAATACTTTTTCTTCTGTCAGCTCTGGACTTCCTTCTTGAGATAAAGCAATTGTACAAACATCAGAGATAAGTCTGTTGGAAATATGTTTGCCTACAGACTCTTTGTCAAGTTGATTTAGTTCTGTCTCATCTATCTGACTCATTGCTTTACCAGGCACATCGAGAATCAAATATCTCTTCTCAATATTGTCTGTGTTTTTCCATAAATTCTGAATGTAATCTGTTATATTTGGTGCATCTGTAGAGTCAGAGGATAAAGATAGCTGCCCAATGGAAGCATTGTTCAAGTCTCTTTCTGAAGAGTGTGGAATTTTTTGTTGTGGAGAAATTTTGGGTCTACTTTCAGACTCCTGATATGATCTTACTGAACTGGCTGAGGTGTCTTCCACGAGCTCTTTGGCATGAGGACTTATTGTACAGGTGTCCAACTCATGGAGAAAAGAATTTCCTTTATCCATTAATTCTTCATTTGCATCAAGAATGATTGTGGCCACTTTTGTTACTTTTAAAGCCTGATCTTTAGGAATCCTAACCTCAATTTCTTTACCTTCTTCGCTGTATTTTTCTACAGCAATGTTATTTTCCTTGCTGTCTTGTTCTGCCTTATTTGTGGACTCCTGTGTATTTACTGAAACCCATTTTAATCCCACTTCAGCAGTTGTAGGTTGTCCTGTGCCATCCCGAGTTTTTAAAATTGCTTCTTCACTTTGACTTTGAGTTTCATTCGTATCACTTTTGCTTAGATTCTGTGACTCAGTCTTGTCTGGATTCTGTTCATTTATTACTGAAGCTATAATTCCTGGTTGCTCTCTAAAATACATCAACTCAACATCAGCTTCAGCTGTCTGACCATCAGATGGTATCGTTGTCAGTGAATCCTCTTTATAAGATGTTTCTGTATTAACTAGATAACTTTTTGAGCTTTTAGTTGTAAGAAACTCAAATTCTTTCTGATCAGTGGTCAATTCATCTGATTGTTTAGTTGAAGAAGCTCTTGCTCTGTCAGGTTCCTTCCTTATTTCATTTGTCTCCATACCACCAGTGCCAAGAGTCATTGTTTCAGTTTGTAAAGATACGGAAACATCTGTAAAGTCAGAAGAAAAAGGAACCTGAACTTTAGAAAATGTGCCCAAGTCTATTTGTGAACATTGGGAAATTGTTTGCTTAGGAGTTTCGTTGGCCTTGTATTCAGATTCCTGTAACAGTGTGTCAGAAGTTGTGTTTGGTATTATTAAACTGGCTGACATGTCTGCCTCAGTGTCGGAAACCTTTTTTTCTGGGCTGATGTCTTCCGTTTCAATTTGATTGTTCTTAATGCCTTTTTCTGTTATTGGAGTAATCATCTTCACAGCTGTTGTAGGTTTAAGGATGTTGTGCTCATCTGTAGGATGCTTAGTGACTACATCAGTGTGTGTTTCATCAGCACATAGTGACTCCGGACCTGCTGACGGCTCTACTCTTGTCAGGTCTTCTCTTGTTTGTCTAAGGTCCATTCCTACCAAATTAACATCTATTTGCACCACTGATGGTGGCAGTAATCTATCACTATCATGCTCTTCATGTGTTGGAATTTTATCATCAGTCAAATTTTCTTGAGAAAGCTCCAGACCTTCTGACTTTCCTTTGTTTAGTACTATTTTAACTGAGTCAGCTACTACTGCCTCAGTCTGACTTTCATCTAGCTGTGCAACCAAAGCTGGTACTTCACTTTGATTTACTCTTTCCTCATTTTCAGTAGAACTCTCTGACTCCTGATAGGCTGATGTAATTTCAGGTATGTTTGGAACAACAATGCGTGGATATTTGGATTCTTCTGTGGTCTCAGGCAAAAGTGAAATAATTTCTGTAGCAAGTTTTTCCGTTGTGTCCATCTGTGGTCCTACAAGAGGCAAACTGTCAGAACTTGTTAATTGGGTTTGTAGCACAACTGTACCTTCTGTTATCTGACAACTTTCTATGTCTTCGGATTCTTCCTTGCTCAGATGTTCTTGGCATCTTACAGGACTTTTGGACCTTGTATTTGGGGAAATTTTATGATCCCTCTGATCTGTATTCTTTAAACTTTCAAGTTCCCTTTCTGTTTTGTTAGACTCTAGGCTGTCGGTTCCCTCAGTGACAGGCTGGACAGCTGCTGAAATATCACTACTTGGTGAATTTCTCCTGATCGCTATGAGTTCTGTGTCTGTTAAAATGGTAGTCTCTATTCCTTCCAAAGGATTGTGTCCTTCAGGTTCCACTAATATATCCTGCCCAGGCATTGCAAAGGGGTCTTGTAAAGGTTTCAAACTTGCTGTGATTCCATTAGATGGTGAAGGTTTCATGTTTTTATTAAGAGACAGTTCAGTTGATCCTAGAGGCTCATCTGAAGGTGAAGACTCTTGAGACAAAGATTCATTCTTATTTAGTTCAAACAGAAAAGATTTATGACCTTCAGGCTCATCCTTCATCTGAAGGACTTGCACAAGACAAGGTTCTATTTTCTTTGATTTTCTTTTGGGTGGCAGAAAAGCGTTGTCAGTTTGCACTGTAAAGGTTTCTGTGGCAGAATACTTTTCCATTTCTTGTTGGGTCTCCTCAGGCTCCCCACCTGGCATCGTACTGGCAGAGTAAACTGGCACTGAAGCTGTATGAATTTCAAGGTTCTTCTCCTTCTGACAACTTGGTATCAGGACAGTTGTATCTACAAATACTTTATGTTCCTGTAAAGAATTGTCACTGCTTGGCTTAGGCTGGCTCTCTGCCCGTGTTTCAGAGGTATCCTTCGCAAGTGTTTTTTGAACTTTTGATTTTCTTTTGGTTGGAGAAGGTTTATCTTTCTTTACATCAGTGCTTTCATTCATTTCTGTTTTTCTAAGGTCATCTGAATATTCCAAGGTGACAGGTGTTGTCTTATTATCTTCAGTTTCCACCTCTGTACTTAGGCCATCAAAAGCAATTTGTAGAGAGGTTGCAGCTGGGATCGCAGTCTTTGACTTTCTTCTGATTGGTATCAGTTTTGAGTCCCCATGGCTGACTTTAGTTGGTTCTGTTTGTACTTCTTGTTGTTCCGGATATTTAGGAGGACATTTTGGACTCTTTGGTTTTCGTCTAGGAGGCAGATCGTTGACAGCAGTAACTACAGATGGTGTATTCTTCGGATCTTCCTGGTTCTGTTCAGATTTAGCATCAGTTGTTTGTGAGTGTAATACTGGACTTATGGCTTCAACACCACTTGCTTCAAACTTAGTCTTTGGCTCACTGCTAGCGATATCACCGAGGAGAGTTTCTCTAGATTTCCCCAGTTCAGACTCCACCTCTGTGTGGACAGGTTCTTTTTCAGTGTCTAAACTCTTTGATTTTCTTCTGGATGGAAGCAGTGAAATTTCTTCACAAATGCTATTTTTTGAGACTTCTGTGACTGGTTCCAAACTAAGTGTAGGAGTTTGAGCCTCTGTCTTGATTTCTTCAACTTGTACCAATAATTGGTCCTGAACAGATGTAGCACTTTCTGCTATGGAAGCATTTTTTTCTTTCTCATGGAAACGCTTGTTCTTACGTGGTGGTGCCACAACAGTACTCTTTGTTTCCTCTAGATTTTCATCTGAGGACTGAGCATCAGGCAACTGTTTGCTCTCTTCAGTTTCCTTCAACAAAAAGAAGATTTTGTAATTAATTTAAGATCTTTTTAAAAAAAAAAAAAAAAAATATATATATATATATATATATATATATATATTAAAATTAAATTACTCTATCTAGAGTAAGAAACACAGTATGTTACAGCATACGTTTTTTTCTTTTTTCTACAAAATATTGATTTATGAATATGATATGAATACCTTCAAGCTCTGACATAGAGAAGCCTTGTGTTTATCTACTTGTCTGAGGGTCTCTAAACACTCTTCCTTAAATTCCTCGAACAAGTCTGATGTCAGGCACGCTGTCAGAAACTGTTGATGAGAAAGTGCTTCATACAGATTGTGTTGCACTTCCTCTAAGGTCACCTGAAACCAAAAGGAAAAAAAATTTGAAACTGTTATTCAAAAATCTGTCTTTTTGTCAATTTTATATCTTGCTAAATAGGAGCAAAAATCAGGAAGCGGAATGCTATCAATAATTTAACAGGAGAATAATAGTTCTGCTTGATAGTGAGTGGAAACCTGCACAGAAGAAACTGATTCTGGAGGGTTGCTGTGGCTCCACATTTGCATAGCAGAAATACAGTTCTTCAGATACTGAGCTGTGTTGGTAGAGCAGGACCCCTGGTGCTCACTCAGTCTGAACTCCAGACTGTCAAGACAGAGAAACAGAACATTTTGTATTTATTATTCATTATTCCTATAAAGATGACGGATAAAAGACATAAAAATACTGTCTTTTAAATATACAATACAAATAAATGTCGATGTAAGCGGGTTCCATAAATAACATGTAAGAAAAGGACTCTGTGTGTTAGTAGAGATCAGGGAGAACAGATACAAAACAACAGCCCAAAACAGAGAAAGACAGAAGAGTAGCTGAAAACGGCTCTCAACAAGTCTTAGAGTTAATAATAAGCTATAGATTAGCTATTATTTTCCACTGTGTCAAAAAAAAAGTGACTCAATTTGTTAGGTTAGAGAAGAGACTAAAAAGGAACCTAATCATTCTTCAAACAGCACCATGACACTCCTTGATTTCTCGTCAAATGTGGCCATACAGAGTGACCAGTATTCTATTCTATTCTGATTATATTCTAATGACCACAATGAAAGTTTAACTAATAAATTGATCCTGAACCATTCAGCTGGTATGACCTGCTATAATTATAATTCTTGACCAGACCTTCTGGTATTGTTCCTGAGGAATCTTAGTGCATTGCTCATACCAAAAGGAATCCAGTTTAATAAAACTATTCAGTTTGTGTGCTTCCGCCTTTTTCGAATCCCACCAAAGATCTGAATTAAAGTTCAAGTCACGCAACTTTGATGGTCAGTCAAGTATTTTCCAGGACATCATCTGAAACTAAACCCTGGTGGAATATGAGCTATTATTGGGATGATATTCCTGTTTGAAGCTCCAGTCTTGCTCAGTTATCAGCCTTCTCAAAGACACCAGGAGATAATTTTTTTCAAGGATTTCCCGATAGCTGGTTAATCAATGTTGCTCTGCAGGTTTCCAATACCTGAGGATGCAGAGCAGCCCCCAAGGTTCACAGAGCCACCAACATAATTTAGGATAGCATCACGTTCAGAACATGCTTCATCCTCCCTTCTGAAAAGTTTCAGATCGGAGTTTTTACTCCACAAAACCCAACTCCAAAACTTCTTTGGCTTATTAAAATAGTTGTGAAAAATTTGGAGCTGATTTTTCTTTCTTGGGTGAGTGTTGGTGTACGTGTTGTAGGATAGGTCAGTGTTTGGTCACTGTGGAACATTCAATTCATTAAATTAGGGTTATGGGTGGATGGACAGATGGACGGATAGATACTTTTCTGAGGGATTCTTCTTAAAGATTAAATAACGCTGAGTCACCAGTAGTTGTTCAAACTGGGATTTAGAGTTACATTTGAATGTTTGAAGTTAAAGGATAATGTTCTGTTCCAATGTTGGCTTTTGATATTAAAATTAATACAGTGGGAGCTGAATAAATTGATGTGCAGCTGTACATCCGTCCATCCATCCATCCATCCATCCATCCGTCCATCCATCCGTCCGTCCGTCCGTCCGTCCATCCATCCATCCATCTCTGCCTGTATACTCCAGCTCCTCCCACCAGCCAGCCAAACACATGCCTACCTATGTGTCCTGTGTGTCTGTATGTTGCCCGGTGACAGACTGGCACCCTGTTCTGGGTGTACTCTTGCCTATTTAACCCTATTGTGTTTAACTCAGCCTAGCGCCAAATTGATTCATATATTAGGACATGGTTAGTAAAATAATTCAAACATGGTGGTTTTCTACTCTGCGGTTAATTTAGTTTTGGATCTGTCCAGCTTTATCATGACAGTTCTGTTAAAACTAAAGGTGACTGTTTGTACACCAGATTACCTGGCATGTTGCTGGCATAAAGATTCAACCAGACTGATAATTTCTGTGGGGAACTCGTTGGTGTAGGTTGCTGATTTCACTTCTTGGAACAGATTGTGAACTTTGACACCCAAATCCAGCAGTGAGCTCTCACAATTCTGACAGAAATACAAACAGTTGCATTAGTCAAGACATGGAACAATTGGAGACAAACATTTATTTGTAAATCATTTCAGATGGTGCTGTTTTCAGTAAGAGAGCTTTTTTCCAAGAACAATTAGCTAGTACCTGAAGGCTGTGCCAGTGTTGCTGAAGCTGAGCGATGTTGTTCTGTGGTTCGCTGTAGATAAATGCCTGGTCCAGAGAGCGCAGCTCCCACTGCAGGGCGGCCGCTCGCTCCTTCAGCTCCTGGGATCTCCGGGTCAGCTCACGGTCCTTCTCCTCTAACTGGCTCTCGCATGCTATCAGGCGCTCCTTCACTACCTGCTCTGAGCTGGCACACAGTTCATGGAGGTGGCTGACCTCCAGGGAAATAGCATCCTGACCTCCAGGAGTACACAGACTTAACAAACTTTCTTTGGCAGAATCCAACTCCATCATCTCCTTCTTCTCCCTGTCGACTGTCTGCAGCAAAGCCTGGAAAATGGACAAAACATTTAGACAAGAAGGACCAGACTAAAGCCACCAAGTTTAACACCAAGATTTCCACTCTGCTCCTTGGAAAAAAAAATCTCCATCCACATGAAACCGGATAAATGGTTTTTTTCAGCACATCCATAGACGTGGCAAACCAGTAGGGGGCAGTAGTTCTCCCAAATCCTATCTGCTCAGAGTAACTTTCTATCCTCTAACTTCAGTACACAGCAGTCATACAGCTTGTAAAAGCAAACAAGCAAAACGCGCTTTAACAATGGATGATACCAACACAGCTCTGAGAGCCTAAATGCTGTTTTTGAGATTAAACACAGGCCACACAAGTGATGTTTGAGCATTTTAAGTCGCGGGATAGTGACGTTACGGCTCTTAAAACTCCACTTTCGTCCGTCCACACGCACATACTGAAAACGGAGAAAACGCAAATCTCCACTTTGGCCGGAGTTTTTGTTTTTTTGGTGGTTGGTTGTGTGGTGGGTTGTTGTTTTGTGGTGGTGTTTGTGGGTTGGGGGGTGAAGTCTGTTAAGCATTATAACCGATTAGTTTCCACCCCTCCCTCTCGCTTTATGTGATGCGCAGATGTGTTTTCTTTCTATGCACGGAGTCCAGGTAAATAAATTCCATTTATTATTTATCCCGCTTCTCCTTGAAGAGTAACGAGGGGTCTGGGGCATTTGTCCAGCGGTTATCGGGTAAGAGATGCCATGAAACTTGGACAGGTCCCCAGTCATCCACACCAGTGCGCCAGTTAGAAGCGCTCCAGCCCGATATGTGCCACAGATGTGCGGCGCCCCATATGCATGCAGCTTAACAGGAGGCGCTCCTCCTGTAGTTTACGGGTCATGAAATGGCTCATTCTGAGAGTCTTCATTTTATGGTCGCTACAATGGGAGAAATATTTGCTCATGTTACTTTTTTTGGCTGAAGTGAATGACGTTGCAGTCTCCAGTCTCCAGTAAAGCAAAGTGCGAATTCTGCCTGCAGATCAACAGCTATGATTACCCATGGGGTAATCTATTCTGTCTGCGGAAAAAAAATCCAAAGATTTAAGGCCAATAACTTCTGAAACAATCCGACTATAAGATTACAAAAAAAGGAATACTGTAATAATAGCGCAAACATTTAATTTAAATTTTATTTGTAGTTCTCTGGTCAGGATGTTGAGACTAAATAGCCTACTTCTTAACAGATAGACTAATATTTAATATGTATTAATTTGTCAAACGATTGCTGGAGATAGTACCCACGTTTTCCCCAAGATGAACAGTTTGCTTTGCATTCTCATTTCACTGCCTGTTACAAGTTGCTCTGTAGAGCGCCTTTTTTTTCAGTGGTGAACAGGATCAAAACCAGCAGCAGAGCTACAATGCTCACTGAGAGACTTAACAGCATCTATTGGCTCATGTTTGAAAAAGAGCTTCCAGTCAAACTGGACTCTGCCGAAATAATAAACCTGTTTAAGGCCAGGCCTCGTCGCCTTGACTTGTGAAGCTGCAATCCGAAGTTGGGAAGTTCAGGTGCTTAAATAATATGTAGCCCTACATGTGATAGAGTAAGAAATAAATAGGATAAGATAAACAGGTTAACTTGTAAATACTACAGGAAAACATTTTTGTTTTTTTTGTGTTTTGTGTTTGGTTGTGTTTTTGTGTTTTGTTGGGGTGTTTGTTTTGGTTGGTGTTTTGTTGTTGTGGTTTTGTTTTGTGGTGTGGTGGTGGTTGTGTTGGTTTTGTGGTTTTTTTTTGTTTGTTTGTTGTTTTGGTTTTTGTGTGGTGTTTTTTTGGTGTGTTTTTTTGTGTTTGGTTGTGTGTTTGTGGGTTTGGGGTGTGGGTGCTGACATCAGAATGATTAGTAGATCAGTCACCAAATAAGCTTGAAATTATAGTCTTATTATAGTCATAATAACCACCAAATGCTTTTCAAGAGGTTACAGAAACTGGGAACACAAGGCTGATAGAATATTATATTCTCCCTCTGACTAGTTAAAATATATGGAACAATCTGTCCAGGAAAGACAGTATGTGTAGTTAAATGAAAATCCTGATCGGATCCAGGTGTTGGGTGGCTTCTCGTCAGAGGGTCTGGGCTTTATTATTCTGCAATGGATAAGTGTTGAGATCAAAATGGAAAGAACAAAGCTCAAACATGAGAACATTGGTGGTCAAGAACTTCGAGATCTGTGGTCTCATTTATAAAGCTACTTATGCACAAAATAATGTCTGAAAACAACCAAACCAACTTTCTAGGCAAGGCAAGGCAATTTAATTTGTATTGCACACTTTCAACACAAGACAATTCAAGGTGCTTTGCATTATTCCAAAAAAAATTCAAACATACAATAATTAAAAGAAGGCTTAAACAAACATTTATAATCAACTTGCAATATTAAAATACAAGAAAGCATAGGCAATAAAACAATGCCATTTAACATTTGACCAAGATAATAATTAGTGTGAAAGTTAAAAATATGCAAACAAGAAATCATTAGCAATTGAGTGAGAGCAATAATGGGATAAGTTACTCATAAGCGAGTCTAAATAGGAAGGTTTTTATTTTAGACTCAAAAGAGTTCAGTGTCTCTGCAGCTTTTCATTCTCCTGGTAGTTTGTTCCGGATATGAGGAGCATAGAAACTAAAAGCTGCTTCTCCATGTTTGGTTCTGGTTCTAGGGACGATCAGTAAACTAGAGCTGGAGGACCTGAGTGATCTGGAAGGTTTGTACCATGATAGCAGATATCTTTAATTTACTCTGGTGCTAACCCATTCAATGATTTATAAACTACTTAAAACACTTGGAACTCTATTCTCTGAGCTACAGGGAGTCAGTGTAAGGACACCAGAACTTGGGTGATCTGTTCTACTTTCCTGGTTCTAGTGAGAACACGAGTAGCAGCGTTCTGGATCAGCTGCAGCTGTCTGATTGATTTTTTAGGCAGCCCCGTGAAGATACTGTTGCAGTAAAAAAGGCGGCTGGAGATGAGTGCATGGAGGAGTTTTTCTATGTCTCCTTCTGTCATCAGTCCTTTAATCCTAGAAATGTTCCTCAGCTGATAGAAAGCTGACCTTGTTATTACCTTTATGTGACCCTGGAGGTTCAGGTCTGAGTCCATTATTACACCTATAGTTGTGGCCTGCTGGTTGCTAGTTTCTAGTTGGACCAACTGAAGCTGTGTGCTGATATTTAATCAATCTTTTTTTGGGTCCGAAGAGAAGCACTACAGTTTTGTTTTTGTTCAGTTGGAGAAAATTTTTGTTAATTTGCTCAATGCATTTGTTAAGGATTGGGAAGGGTTCAACATCACCTGGTGACAATGAGATATAAAATTCAGTGTCATCAGCATAGTTGTGGTAGTAAACATTATTGATGGTTATAATTTGTCTTAATGGGAGCATGTAGATGCTAAATAGGAGGGGCCCTGGGGGACCTATGCCAAGTTTGGGATTTATAGAAAAAAAATTACTGAAAAATGTGCATAATTATAAGCGATGGCATCCATTGTGCAGCATTTTCTAGGCAGAGTGGGATTTATAAGGCAGAAACTGCATGCAACTGTGCGCACTCCAAGTTTGATGAAACAAACACTTTCTAGGTCAGTTTCCCAAGCCTGGTCTTCAAGGCACACTGCCCTACATGTTTAGGATTTTTTTCCTTCTTTAGGATCCCTGATTTCAATTGATGGCCAATTAACAGGCTTTTGCTGAAGTGCAGTCCTCTGAATGAGGTGTGTTAAAGCAGGGAAAAACTTAAAACGTGTAGGGCAGTTTTCCTTGAGGACCAGGGTTGGGAAACACTTGCTGGGTGTAAATCAGTTTCTTTTGCTGAGCTTAAGTTTTAGTGAGTTTTATAGCTGAGACCCTAGACCCTGTCGACTCTTCTCAACAAGCAGGTGGTGAAAAAGAAACCAAAAAACTGAGACAAACTGCACTAAATATTATACAGCACTTCTGGAGTTATGAGGAAGAAACATCTATACTGTATGCACTGGGTCTTCACATCAAATATATTTCAATCTGCGTTAGTATTCTGAACACTTCCATATTAATGAAGCCACTAACCACATGTTTCACTAAAAAACCATTTGGCAAAACTGTGCATTGTCTTTAGGAATGAAAATAAAACCTAGTGAATGACAAATTGCCTTGGTTTTCTCACACAAACTGAATTGATTAGATGTATTTAACCTTCAGAGTGTTGACAGCATTGTGAAGGCCATGTCTGTCTGCAGGGGGCGCTCCCAGGCCTTTAACCTGCTCTCTCAGCCAGTCCTGAGCTGCTTCATGTTGATCCACTAGCATGGTGCACTGCTGCTCCCTCAGTATACCTTGCTCCAATTTTGCTACCAAGTCCTGAGAACAGAGTTTTTTTTTTACTGATACAGCAGCTTCATGGCTAACATCTAGAAACATTTTCTTTTGTCCTTGTTAAACTCACAGTCAGCTGTGTTAGCAGGGCTGGAATGGCTTCCTCCCTGGCTTCCCAGGAAGGATCAGTCCAACTTTGGTCCTCTGTGATTTCATACAGCTCTCCAGCCTTAAAGAAAGTCAGACGTAGCATTGCTCTCTAAGACATAAAAGACTTTAGATTAGCTAAAAAATCATCTCTATGCTTACCTTTGCTCGCACATCTGAGAGTAGAGGGGGTAAGGTAGTGCACTGATCCAGCAGGCTCCGGGCCAGCTCTACAGCCTGTCGTCGCTCTCCCAGGCCTGGCCAGGGGAAGATTTCTGGAAGTTTGGATGTCTGCTTCTGGATCTCAGCCAGGCGGGCCTCAGCCTGCTCCTGCTTACACTTGCAAGAAAGCAGGCGCTCCATAACAGCCTGTAACTGTCTACAGGGTGGCAGGTGGTAGAAAAGAGAAAATCAGAAAACCGACCTAGACAAGATGGTAAATGGCCTCTGCTTCTATAATGCTTTATTTAGTCCCTGCTCACCCCAAAGCGCTTTACACTACATTCAGTCATTCATCCATTCACACACCGGTGATGGCAAGCTACATTGTAGCCACAGCTGCCCTGGGAGACACTGACAGAGGTGAGGCTGCCGGACACTTTGCACCACCAGTAGGTTATGAATTGTCTTTCCCAAGGACACAAAAATCAAGACAGCTTGAGCTGGGGCTCAACTCCAAACTCCTGAGCCACAGTTGGCCCACCAAAGTTGCTGCAAGGAGTCAAACATCCATGGCCTCATGAGTACAGTTTCAATGACGAAACTGCGTGTAGAATTGAGTTGATTAATCTACAGTTTGGTAGCTAGACAGGAACTCATAATCTGACCATGCTGGATCTATCGGCATTGGCTGTGTTTGGGAATTTCTCATTTGGAGACACCAGTTTGGCTAACACTGACAGATGAAAATGACACTAATTATTAAGTTGCTCCTGGCAGAAATGGGTTAATGACCAGTTACAGCACAAAAACTATTAAATCCAGGTAAATGTAAATGTCTTTTTAAATGCAAATCAGATTTCAAACTTTCATTTGCATTCTGTTTTAGATTTTGCTCAGTACTTTAAGCCAGCGACAACAATAGAAATACCTTTAATTTAGAGGATTCTTTAAAGAAACTTTTAGTCAACCTAAAATTAACTCTAAAAGCAACTAAAAGCAAAACTACTAATATCAATAAAAGCCCAAAAAACAAAATATAATCCTTGACAGAAAGCTGGATCATTAAAACTTTAGAGAAACCAAAGAGAGAATTTTGATAAGGGCATCTCTACTGGGGTAAAATGAGGTCTGTGTTTCAGAAGAAGATTATGTACCTCTGAGTCTCCACAGCAGCTTGGACAACTGTCCCCAACTGCTTCTCCACATCCTGGACCGTCTGCTGAACCCCCAGCTTCTTATGTTCTTCCAGCTCTATGTGGTCACAGAGACTCTGTGCTCGCCTCTTCAGCTCCATCACTTGACTTTCACCATTTGACTTGGAGCTCAAGATGGCCTAAAATACAAAGTGTGCGCTGATAGACATAAATCATTGTAAAACCACTAATATTCATGTAAGAAGATACAGTATATTTGAATTTAAGTTATCTAGTTAATAGTGATCTTTTGTTGTGCTAAAACAACAAAGTGAGCCAGGTTCAGGTTCTGTTGGAGGTTTCTTCCTGTTAAAAGGGATTTTCTTTCCTCTCCACTGTCGCTACATGCTTGCTCCGTATTAGGGATTACTGAGGAATTGCTGTAAAGTCAACAATACGATGCAGGTAACTGTCTGCTGTCGCTACATCTTGGTCCAGGTGGAGTGAATGCTGCCAGTCTGGATGAAATCTGCAGGGATATGTGGCTCCAAATTTCCCTCTGTCCATCGACCATCCTCTGTCTATCCCTCCCCTCAGGTAAAGAATCAGGGTGTCATCCTCAACAGCTCATTATCATTTCAAGCTCACATCAGTAATGTTACTTGATCTGCTTATTTTCATTTATACAAAATCACTCGCCTTCACCTGTCCGTCACTGTCCACTCCACCTCCATTCTTGTTCGCAGTCTGGTCACTTTACGTCTTGATTATTAGAATTCCCTCCTTTTTGGTCTTCCACACAAAACCCTAAACAAACATCAGCTGGTCCAGAATTCAGCTGCTTGCATCCTTTCCAGAACATCACTCTCCTACAATTTCACCCAACTTGTATGTATGTACTTTCTCACAATTGAGCTTGACAGTAGTAACACTAAAGGCATTTTAGTCCTCACTGACTATTTCACAAAGTTTGCAGTTGCCATCCCAACCACTGACCAGAGAGCTAAAACTGTGGCCAAAGGCCTTTGGACTTAGTTTATGATACATCATGGAATCCCAGCGCATATCCACTTGGGCCAGGATATTGAGTTATCACTCATTAAGGAACTTTGCTAATCCAATCCCCATTTATCCTGACAGTTCTAACCTCAATGCACCTGCTTATGGGTAAATCTTGTGACATCAGCTGAAGAGCATTTACCTGGACTTGAGTCCTCAACGTCTGATATGTCTATGTCCCAAACCAAGGGAGACATCCTCATGGAAGTGCTTCAGGGCGATGATGTTCCCGACACAAACTTCCCAGAGGCTGTGGAGGAAGGACTGCTTACCTTTGAATCTGAGGAGGATTTGCCTGAGCCAGAGCTGGGTTTGGAACCTGAGGCTGAAACTCCTTTGTCCGTTCAATCTGGGCCATCTATGAGTCCTGTAAATCCAAGTTCCGGTGTGGAATTGCATAACTCATTTGCGGATGGAACAGCGCTAAGACGTTCTTCACGGCAACGCCAGCCACCCAGTCATCTGACATATCTTGGGTTGGGTAACCCGCTGATTTCAGTTGTTCAATCACTGTTTCACAGTATAACAAAAAAGGGGGGTAGAGCACTGCTTCCTGGACCCCAAATTATAGCTAAGATAGAGGTGCACTTTGGATGGGAAACTGAATGCCAAGAATCAAAAAGAACTCCAAACCACTCTTAATTGAAAAAGTTAAAAAGCCTTAATTATTATGGCTTGGATAAGATAACCTTCTAAAAAACTTGCTGGGCTTCATACCAGTTGGGCGACCTCCATCTGTGCTCCTTGGTACTTTATTTTTCCAGTTGTAGACATTGCCCTCTTTATAGTCTGTGGCCTCTCTCTGAAGTTTTTGTGTCTTCACTTTTTTGAGTCCTTTGGTGTATTTAAAGAGGTCCGTCTCAAGTTTTCCTTGAACTAGTATAACAGAATTATCAGTGTCTTCCGCTATTATTTTCCTCACCTCAGCGATTTCCTTATTGATTTCTTCTCGGTCTTTATGACAAACTGATATTTCACAGTTTATCCAATCCATACACTGAGGCACTCAGTCTTGTCCCCACGTCAGCTATACCAAAACCTTCATAGCTAAGCAACAGGACATGCATGAATTTAAGGGGGAGAGTGTAACCCAGATAAGTTACTGGTTCCATATATCTATTTTCTAGATGTAATTCACTTCCTGTAATTTGGTCTCTAAACTATCGCGGGATTCAAGCCGTAACTATTGCAGGATTTCGATACGTTGCCGTGAGACTTGCTGCGCTGCATCCGGTAGGACTTCCACTTATGGCGCCCTCCACTCACTTCCTTGTCACTGCTCGTGTGAGTGACGCTAATGTGGAGCTGCTTTACAGGTTCAATTACTTTTGATCAAAGACTGGCCAGGTTCCATTCTTTGTGTTCAACCATAATCTACATTTCCTATTGGTCCTTCTGATCCCTGGGATCAGTTGGCTGTCCATACACCTTGTGGACTGGATTGATGATGTAATTGGGATTAGTTTCAGCTCGCCATCTGCCCTCTACAGTGTGGTAGGAGGCGGAGTAGTTGTTTTCCACACATTACAATAGAACTATATCTTGGTTCATTCTGGACTATTAAATTCAACTACTCTTGGAAAAAGAGAACTGGACTGTTGTCCATGGGACATTCAAATACTAGTTTATAATTATATGTAAATATTGTAAATAAGTAATACATAGAGGCCATCCTTCTGCACCATATATTTTGTGTTCTGTCGTGGTTTAAACATACTGCATCCTTCCAACAGTCAAAAATAGATCTTCTGGTCCTAGACTAAATCATATGACTTTAGTATAGTATTTAAATGTAGCAACCGCTACACTTACCTGTGCTGTTTTAAGTCTTTCCTCAAGCTGAGATTTGCTGCCTTGCATTCCACCTAGCATAGAATCAGCTTGTTTTTGCAGGCCTTTAATCCAGTATTTAGTGCTATCTGCATGGCTGTGGAAGGCCTCCATCTCTCTAGACAGTAGGTAGTTGACCTCAGCTTTCAGCAGAATGTTCTCAGCAGTCTGCAGAATGTTGCCCCAAAGCTTCTCATAGTCTTGTGTTGCCTTCAGGGCGTCTCGCTGTGTATGCTCGGAAATATCTTCCTGCACAGACAGCTTTTGACTTTGTCTTGTCAGTTCAGCCAGCTTTGTGTCTCCCTCAGGCTTCAGGCTCAGGATGTTCTGATGATCAAACACATTTTTTAAAGTATATAAAATGTGTATAAAATTCATATGATATTGTATCACAATATGATGTGTTTTGAATTGGTGCTGTATAAATAAGCTAAACTGAGTTATAAATAATTGTGTTAGTGTGTGTGTGTGGGCATGCTCCTGTCTGGACGACCGTTTAATAAAAAGTGAGGAGATTTCTCCTGGTACTCAGTTCAAGATAATGTCACGGAACTCTACTGGTTGGTTTTAGAGGTCTTCAATTTATTTTCAATTTCTTCACGTGTTAGACATACAAAAGACTCCAAATTATTTTTCTCATTGTCCCATGCACAGACAGTCACAACAAGACACATCCTAACTACCAAAGTAATAGATGTAATAAAGCTTTTTTTGTGCAGTCAATATTAGTAATAATATAATAATACTACTACTAATAAACTACTACTACTAATAATAATAATAATACAGTAATGATGGTAGCAGGTCTATGTTATTTATATAGTCTAGTGTTGGTCATTTTCTATGGGTCAGAGTCTAAACTGTCAGTAATCTTACAGTCTGGTGGATGAGAGGGCAGGAGGCTGAAGAGATTGTGTGCGGGGGGGCTTGCATCGCTTACAATTGTGATGGCTTTGTGGGTGAGATGGGTGGTGCTCCAATAATCCCCCAGGTGTGTTCACACTGTGCTGCAGGGGTTTGTGGGTTTTTTTCGGTGCGTCTCCCGACCCACCCAGTGATGCAGCTTGAGAGGATGCTCTGAATGGTTCCTCTGTAGAAGGTGGTCACATAATGGGTGGGGAGACTATTGCTTGTTTGAGTTTGCGCAGGACGTTGAGGCACTGCTGTGCTTTCTTTGCTAGTGATGTGGTGTTGGTGGTCCAGGAGAGATCCAGTTTGTGAAGTTTGCAGATGAGTTGTTGTGATGTTGTGGTATTGAATGCTGAGCTGAAGTCTAAACAGCATCCTCACTGTCTTGTCTAGGTGAGTGAGAGCTGGATGGAGGGCAGAGCATATTGCATCTTCTGTGGATCGTTTTGCTCTGTATGCAAACTGGAAGCGGTCCAGGGATGGGGGGTAGGACGGATTCAGTATGTGTTAAGACTACCAGTTCAAAGAACTTCATCATGATGGGTGTGTTATGGGAAAATTATTTCACGTTAGTTCTATTTAGTGATTAGTTATTAATAATACTATAGCATAATGTTGATGACTAAGTTGAAGACTTATGGACATTTCACATACTCTGGTTTAACTGAAGGACTCCTGTTCTTATTGTTATGTCTGTATAGTAGCAGTGATTTAACTACTGGAAGCTTGCAGGTAGGCGGGGCATACACACAATATTAAGAAGAGAGAGTGTTGGCACAAATGGGCTTCCTGCATCATTGTAAAAAATATATTAAAAACAGCAATGGAGACTTTATTATGGACAACCCTGAGCATCCTCTTCATGAGACTATCCTACAACAACAGTGTATCTTTAGTCAGAGGCTTCTTCAGTTTTGGTGCAAACACTACAGGAAATCCTCTGGGATCAATAAAATATTTTTGAATTGAATTGAATTCATCATCCTCATCTTTATCTTCATCTCTATGGAATCCTGTCAAATCTGCTTTCAGTGCCACAGGACAGTCGTCGTTGAAGCAGGATTGGGATGATTTCTTTGGCACGCGTATAACGGTGGTGGCTTTGAAACAATATGGGACTATTTTTTGCTTCAAGGAGGTGTTACAATGTCTGTGAATACATCCTTCAACTCCTCTGCGCAGTCCTTCAGCACTCTACCAGGGATGTTGTGTGGACGTGTTGCGTTTCGGATGTTAATGGTTGAGAGTGCTTCTCTTTTTTTTTTTTCTTTTTTTTTAAATAATCGAAATACACACTAAACTAAAAAAGAGTGTTCTCTTCACACTGGTGGTGGACAGGTACAGTGTTTGGTCGTGCTAAGGATGTGATGTTTTTTGTGGGCGAGTGTTATTTTGTGCTTCAAAGCATGTAGATAGATATAGTCCGTCATGGTCTGGATACCCTGCTATACGCTCTCAGCATCTCTGCTGTCCTTAAGGGGGGGAGTTATCTCATGTATGTAATCTTGTTTGTTTTCCTGATGCCCCAGGATGGGTTGGCTCTCACTGATCTCAGGCTGGCTTCATTCTGAGCTCTAACGGTATTGTTTTTTGTGCATGTAAAATAAGTTTTAGTTAAGGGTAGGGTTAGGAAAAGTGTCAGGGTTAAGCATAATAACCTCACTAAAATGAATGGAAGTCAATGAAGGTCTTCACTACTACTAGCAAGCAAGAAAGAATGTCAGTGTGAGCATAAATTTAATGTGGAATATATATATATATATATATATAACTGATGTAAAAGTAGTTTTTAATCAAATGCTGAATATTTTCTTTTATTGATTCTCGTGTTTTATCTGTTTTTCTTTTTACTTTACTTTCTACGCTTTTATCATGTTTGCTTTCTTTACAGCCGAATCATCTATAGAAGCTTGAATTGCCTTGAATTGAAAGCGTGCTATACAAATAAAATCACCTTGCCTTGCATCATTTGCAATCTGAGCCTGTGTAACATCAGTTCTTTTCAAACATGCTGACCCAAGGAACAGTGTTTCTCTCCAGAAGCTTCAAACATACCTGTGCTACTTTTATCACTTGTTCTGGATCAGGCTCATACTCCAGAGACATGAGGGTCTCCTGCCTTTCTTTCAGCCAGCTGCTGATGCTTTCCTTCAGGATTTCAAATTTCCGGAGCTGCATATCCAAAGCGTGCTGTTTTTCAGCTTCACTCACTGCATGTTTAGCCATTTTCAGCAGACGTGTCCACTGCTCCTCACTGTCTTTTAATCTTTTCTGAATGCCATGCTTTTTCTGTTCACCAATATCCTGTGAACAAACACTTTGACAGTGTATCCTGAGCTTCTGGAGCTTGGAATCACCTACAGCCTTGGAACTCATTATGGCCTAGAAACAAGAAGAGCTAAGTCAACACAGAGCCCACCAGAAATTACTGAAGAATCCTTTCGGTTACATGCATGAAATGTATGTGGCAGAAACATTAACAGACAGTCATGGTGGAATACATGGACTTGGACACACTGAGACAGGTTGAACGATGTTAGCTGTAGCTGTGATGTCTTAAAAGCAGATGAGGTCTGCACACATGGCAAAGCATAGTTAATACAGCCATTTGGATGTTTAAGAGAAATGCAAATGGTCAGTAAAGCTCCCTCATCTACAGGAGCAAAATGTTAATCAGAAGCTATTGCTAGCTGCTGAAATATTAGAACCTTGTAATCCATTTCTATTAAAGTCACATTTATTCAGATATACTAACATTGCTCACACATCTAACAAATGAACCACAGCCATTTTGAGATCTAGTGCCATTCTAAATGATAATTGTCTACAATTGCACTGTTGATGATGGTAAAATGTCAGCTCTGTTATCTGAGTTCTGATTGGTTATTTTAGTAGACTCATGCTACAATATCTGTCTTGGTTTAAGCATTGTTTCATTGGACAATTGTTACCTCTGCTTTTAGATTGCTCTAGCGTTTTAACCTTGAAACAGTTGTAAATGTTTTTTAAGTATGGTAACAAAGTATTGGAGGTTATTTTACCACTGGGACAGTTTAGCAGCATCTCAATAGTTAAAATTATTCCTGAGCTTTGCCCTAAAATCTAGAGGAATTGAAAATGAGGTTTCATGGATGCAGAGCAGGAGAACGATGAAGTTCAAACCATCTCTTCCATCCATTCCCTACTCTAATGTCTTTATCCCTTATCTCTGCCGGATTTATTGTCGTCCAGGATATGTTACTAGGAAATCTGGACTCTTCTATCCATATATGGAGCTGTTAGCATGACATGATGGTCTTTTCTGACGGTGATAAGAGTGTTAAATAGCAACAGTGTCTTCAGTCAGAGGCTTCTACAAATCTGTTGTGAGACTGACTGATGTCTGGGATCCCAGCTGCCCCCAGCATAATCCTTCACAATAAGCACCCACAGGCGCTGAATGGTTTGAATTAGGGTGGGTTGCAGATGAGAAAATTATTATTCTTTGATGAATATCAATAAAAGTAACCTGAACCATCATGCACCATGGTGACCTATATTTGGAAGCCCTTTGAGGTTAGGTGGGCTTCCTTTCAAAGAAGAAGACAGTTACTGATGTCTGGAAGCAGCTAGCAAAATATTTATGGAAACCGAAGATTAATATATTATGTAAATGAAACCACAACAGTGTATTGAAATAAGGAGATATCCGCTTAAGCTAGCAAGCACACAAACCTCCTTTAACTCTGGAGTTTTCAACTCACCTGTGCTGCATGCAGTCTGTCCTCAGGTTTAGTTTGGTTGCCCAGGGAGATCAGTTGTCGTTGGAGACCCTCAAGCCAGCATTCAGTGTCACTCTGATTGGTATCTAATTCACTCATCTGTAAAAGGAAAAAATACTCTCATAGCAAAGTTATCAAAAGATGATTCAAAAATGTTAATTCATGCAGAATGGTGTGGACTTAATATTTATCCGTATTTAAGGACCATTTCAAACTGTTTTTCACTGCAAGGCTGGACATCACAAGTACAATGCAAGTTATACAGCACCATTTATGCAAAACACAAGCTCTTTACACATCACCAGAACCACAGACATAAAAAACAGCTAAAGCCTAGTTTAACATTAGAAAGCTTAACTGACATGAATGGACCTCAACAGAGACGTTTTTCTTTCAGACGTCTGCGTTGACTGGAGAGCCTTGAGAGGCAGTTGCCCCCAAACCATTCACCCTTCATGCTACTGCCTACCTCATACCAGGATGAGAGACAATTAAATACATTAGATGCCGGCTTGCCCGGACAAACAAGGTCTGCGTCAGGTGCTGGGGAACCAGGGTTTCCCACAAGGGTCCATCAAGTGCACAAGTGTCCATCAAATGTGGCATATACAGACGTGGACAAAATTGTTGGTACCCTTCATTAAATCAAAGAAAAACTCATAATGGTCACAGAATTAACTTTAACCTGACAAAAGTAATAATAAATAAAAATTATATAAATGTTGACCAATGAAAGTCAGACATTGATTTTCATCCATGCTTCAACGGAATTATTTAAAAAATAAATGCATGAAACAGGCCTGGACAAAAATGTTGGTACCCACAACTTAATATTTGGTTGCACAACCTTTTGAGGCAATTTGTGCAATCAAATGATTCTTGTAACTGTCAATGAGACTTCTGCACCTTTCAGCAGGTATTTTGGCCCACTCCTTATGAGCAAACTGTTCTAGTTGTTTCCGGTTTGAAGGGCGCCTTTTCCAGACAGCACGTTTCAGCTCCTTCCAAAGATGCTCAATAGGATTGAGATCAGGGCTCATAGAAGGCCAGTGTTTTCCTCTTAGCCCTTCTTGGGTGTTTTTAGCTGTGTGTTTTGGGTCATTTTCCTGTTGTAAGACCCGTGACCTGCGACTGAGACCATGCTTTCTGACACTGGCCAGCACATTTCTCTCTAGAATCCCCTGATAGTCTTGAGATTTCATTGTACCCTACACAGATTCAAGACACCCTGTGTCAGATGCAGCAAATCAGCCCCAGAACATAACCGAGCCTCCCCCATGCTTCACAGTAGGGACCGTGTTCTTTTCTAGATATGCTTCATTTTTCCGTCTGTGAACATAGAGCTGATGTGCCTTGGCAAAAAGTTAAATTTTTGTCTCATCTGTCCACAGGACATTCTCCCAGAAGCTTTGTGGCTCAGCATGTAGTTTGGCATACTCCAGTCTGTTTTTTTTTATGATTTGTCCTCTGGCTCAAACAGCTAAGGATGTTCCGATCTGACACTGATGTTCCTTGAGCATAAAGTTCAGCTTGGATCTATTTTGAAGTCTTTCTAGGCTCTTTTGTTACCATTTGGATTATCCGTCTCTTTGATCTGTCATCAATTTTCCTCCTGCAGCCACGTCCAGGGAGGTTGGCTACAGTCCCATGGATCGTACATTACTGAATGACATGTGCAGCTGTAGTCACAGAAAACTTCTAGCTGCTTGGAGATGGTCTTATAGCCTTTACAGTTAACATGCTTGTCTATGATTTTCTTTCTCATCTCCTGAGATCTTTGAAACAACTCTTTCCTTTGCTTCCTCTGGTTTATATTGAGTGTGGTACACACCACGTCACCAAACAACACAGTGACTACCTGGAGTCCTATATATAGGCCCACTGAGTGATTACAGGATTGTAGACACCTAGGATGCTGATTAGTGGACATACCTTGGATTAACATGTCCCTTTGGTCACATTATTTTCATTCTTTTCTAGGGGTACCATCATTTTTGTCCAGGCCTGTTTCATGCATTTATTTTTTAAATAATTCCGTTGAAGCATGGATGAAAAGCAATGTCTGACTTTCATTGGGCAACATTTATATAATTTTTATTTATTATTACTTTTGTCAGATTAAAGTTATTTTTGTGACCATTATGAGTTTTTCTTTTATTTAATGAAGGGTACCAACAATTTTGTCCACATCTGTACCAAGATGATTCTCTGTCCCCACTGCTAAGCCAATGAGACTGGATACCGCCTCGAAAACGGAGATACGATCAGCCACCTCCTCTACATGGTTGACATCAAGCTGTATGCTAAGAGTGAACAGGACATAGATTACCTGATCCACACCACCAGGATCTACAGTAATGACAACAGGATGTCATTCAAGCTTGACAAATGTAGGAAGATGGTCAAAACGCGAGGCAAGGTAGTCCACGCTAAAGGGGTCTCACTCCCAGAGGGAACAATAGCAGACATTAAGGACAGCTGCAAGTACTTGGGAATACCACAGGCAAATGGCAACAAGGGAAGCAGGAACAGCCAAATACTTACAACGAGTGAGGCAAGTCCTAAGACGCCAGCTCAATGGAAAGAACAAGTCCAAGGCAATAAACAGTTATGCCCTGCCAATGATCAGATACCCTGCAGGAATAATAAGTTGGTCAAAGATTTAGATACAGACCAAAGATGTTAAGAAATGAAAGCTCCTCACCATGCATGGTGGGTTCCATCCCAAATCCAGCACCCTGAGACTGTACACAAGCTGTAAAGAATGAGACCGAGGACTGATGAGCGTGAGAGCCACTATCCAGGATGAAACATCTAACCTCCATAGGTACATCAAGGACGAGGCTTCAACGGATGAGGTACTTAGGGAAAGCCTGATACAATGGCAAGATGAGGAGATGCTGGAGGAGGAATAATGGGAGGACAAGCCCCTAAACGGGATGCACCACCGGAATATAACTGAAGTGCCTGATGTCGAGAAATCCTACCAATGGCTGGAGAGGGCTGGCACACAGGACACCACAGAGGTACTAATCCCGGTGGCACAGGCCCAGATCTACCACACCAGACAAGACCTAAGACTGTGCAAAGAGTCATCTGAGACAATCCAGCACATAACACCAGGGTGTAAAATGCTGTCAGGAAAAGCATACATGGAACGTCATAACCAAGTGTCTGGCATAGTATACAGAAACATTTGTGTGGAGTATGTCCTGGAAAGCCCAAGGTCTAAGTGGGAAACAGGTGGTGGAGAATGACAGAGTAAAGATCCTGTGAGTCTTCCAGATCCAGACAGACAGGATGGTAATGGCGAACCAACCGGATATTGTGGTGGTTGATAAAGAACAAACGAAAGCTGTTGTTGGATGTGACAAAACCAAGTGATAATAACATTAAGAAAAAGGAACATGAGACACTTGAGAAATACCAAGGGCTTAGAGAGGAGCTAGATAAGGCTTGGAGAATAAAGGTGACAGTAGTACCCATGGTAATCGGAGCACTGGGGGCAGTGACCCCCAAACTTGAACAACGGCTCCAGGAGATCCCTGGAAGAACCTCAATAATCTCAGTCCAGAAAAGTGCAGTACGTGGAACAGCAAAGATACTGCGCAGGACCCTCAAGGTCCGAGGCCTCTGGTAGAGGACCCGAGCTTGGAATGGGAAAAATCTGCCCACAGTGGGCGAGAAGGGACTATATATATATATATATATATATATATATATATATATATAGAGATATACAGATATTTATAGATATAGATATATACACACAACAAAAGGTAACGGAAAGATTGCATCCAATCGCCTTTTCAGCAGACGTAATGCTGCGTTGCTCCGCCTGCTCTGGGGTCTCATTTATAATACTTTGCGCAGAATCCTCACTAAAACCGTACTTAGGCTCAGCAACCTTTTTTTACCTACGCCTAGTAAGTTTCTGATCTATCAAACTTGGAGTATGCACAGCTGGACGCAATCTCCGCTTTATAAATCAGACTCTTCGTAGAAATGTGTGCAGCTTTTTTTGGATCGTATCACGCCTCCTACACACCCACTTTCTGCCATAAACGGTCAATGCAGAGTATCTCGTGAATATTCTGCATCGACTTTAAGACGGCTAATATGGGGTGTTTCATGGGTAATGCTGTATCTTATTTTTTGGGGCTAATATCTTTAGTAAGAAGTCAGAGGGAAAAGTCTGTTTTTACCAATATTTTAATTGGGCACTTTTTGAGGAGCAGCAGAGGCCTTGGATAATGGGGAGTATGTGTGACCTTTGAGGACCTCTGAGACAAAGAGTTTTATTGCAGGCTGTAAAAACAGGATGTCTGTAGAGTGGGAACCAAGGCCATAAAACCAGGATGTTTATAGATAAGGATGGAGGCCATAAAGCTGGGAGTTTGCTTGGGAGGACCCAGGACCATAAACCATAAAACTCAGAATGAACTTTTGACTTGGATCCAGGAGGAGGACATATAATTCTTGACATCCAATCATTGTTAAGACACTGTTTAAAACGTTCTGATTGGAGCAGATTAATCCTGGGAGGTTTTGGACGTTTATAAAAGTTATGACACGGAAACCATTCTTCGTCAGAACTCTTTGTCTGGCCCAGAGAAAATAGGGCATGTTTCTCTGTAAACTGCAATTTGTTAATCTGTTTAAAATAAAACTAAGAACTGGAAATTGGCTCCATTTTGTCTCTGCTTGAACATGCACTGAATTATTATTTTTTGATAAATTTTAATTCTACAGTAACCATGGCAATCGAGAGGCGGAGAACGACAGCTGCAGAGAATCATTGAATGTTGATCTATATAGAGCTTTACTCAAAGGCTTCACATAAAGACAAAAAATATAGTTACAAAAAAAAATTTGTTCGAAGACAAGAGTAAAAAATAAAAACTTAAAAATAAAAATAAATTCATGCAGCAGCACAAGAGATTAAACAAAAACATTAAAAGTTTCAATTATAGGCTATGATTATCTCTTGTAGCGGCATTAAGACTGGATTCAAAGCAAATTAAAACAAATAAAACTAAATCACACTAGAACATAAGTTTAAGCACTCCTAAATATTTAAAGCCTGGTGAAAAGGTGTGTTTCAAAACTACTTTTAAAAAGTATCATCCATGCAAAATGTTGATATGGGGTCATAAAAATAAATGGAAGAGCTGCAGGTGACACAGCATTGATCCAGCAGCGTGCCTGACATTAAATAATGATCTTCAATGAGTGCCAGCGCATCCATTGTGCAGAATTATGCTGGGACATATTTGTTCTTCACACATGCAGCAATATGTGCAATTGCTCTACAATCTGAAGACATAAATATGAACAGAATTCTTAAATGGAAAATCCGAAGTCTGTTAAGCATTTTTACAGATTAGTTTCCACACCTCCCTCTCGCTTTATGTGATGCGCATATGTGTATTTTTTTCTATGCACGGAGTCCAGGTGAATAAATTCCATTTATTATTTATCCCGCCATGAGGCGCCATGAAACTTGGACAGGTCCCCAGTCATGCACCCCAGTGCGCCAGTTAGAAGCGCTCCAGCCCGATATGTGCCACAGATGTGCGGCGCCCTGTATGCATGCAGCTTAACAGGAGGCGCTCCTCCTGTAGTTTACGGGTCATGAAATGGCTCATTCTGAGAGTCTTCATCTTATCGTCGCTACAATGGGAGAAATATTTGCTCATGTTACTTTTTTTGGCTGAAGTGAATGACGTTGCAGTCTCCAGTCTCCAGTAAAGCAAAGTGCAAATTCTACCTCCAGATCAACAGCTATGATTACCCATGGGGTAATCTATTCTGTCCGCGGAAAAAAAATCCAAAGATTTAAGGCCAATAACTTCTGAAACAATCCGACTATAAGATTACAAAAAAAGGGATACTGTAATAATAGCGCAAACATTTAATTTAAATTTTATTTGTAGTTCTCTGTTCAGGATGTTGAGACTAAATAGCCTACTTCTTAACAGATAGACTAATATTTAATATGTATTAATTTGTCAAACGATTGCTGGAGATAGTACCCACCTTTTCCCCAAGATGAACAGTTTGCTTTGCATTCTCATTTCACTGCCTGTTACAAGTTGCTCTGTAGAGCACCTTTTTTTTCAGTGGTGAACAGGATCAAAACCAGCAGCAGAGCTACAATGCTCACTGAGAGACTTAACAGCATCTATTGGCTCATGTTTGAAAAAGAGCTTCCAGTCAAACTGGACTCTGCCGAAATAATAAACCTGTTTAAGGCCAGGCCTCGTCGCCTTGACTTGTGAAGCTGCAATCCGAAGTTGGGAAGTTCAGGTGCTTAAATAATATGTAGCCCTACATGTGATAGAGTAAGAAATAAATAGGATAAGATAAACAGGTTAACTTGTAAATACTACAGGAAAAACATTTAAACATTGTTAACAACTCATTTAAATTGTGTTAAAAACTTGTGTTTAAAGGTTGATAAGTTCTTATGATTTATTTCAAAAGTTGAGAAGGTGTTTGTTTACAGAAGCTAATACCAGCCAGTGATTTTGAATATGTTAGTCGGAAATTATTCGTTTTGCCTACAGGCCTGTAGGTAGGATGAGCCATTGCAACTCCGCTTAAGGCATATTATGAAACTGGCAACATTTTCCCCCATTTTCCCATACAGTAAAAAAAAAATCTGTTTGTTGAAAATAAATTTGGCACACCCATTTTATGCTAGTGCTCACCCAGTGTCATTTTTCTGGCTACGCCACTGGATGGAGGAGGTGAGTTTAGACTTGATGATTAACGTGAAGAAGTGCACCATCACTGTCTTTGGCAGGGTAAACCTTTTCAGGTGTCACAGGATGTAAAACATCTGCGGAGCATTTTCTGGAGCGTGTTGGTGTTCAATGCCGACCTGAGGTTCTTGGTGATGATGATTGGACAGGATGTTGGAAGGATGATGGACAGGAAATAAACAGACTCCACAGTGTCGATTGTAGAGTCACACAGCATGATGGAGGTGGGTGGGCCTGTGCTCTATCTGAAGTTTACATCCATCTCCACTGTCTGAACAGTTTTAAACTCTGAGTTGTTGTTCTCAGACCATATCGGTGGATGGTCAACCTGTAGGCAGACTCATCCCACTCAATCCAATGAGCGTGATGTCATCTGCAAACTACAGCGACTACACTGATGACTGGAGAGGCAGCGGTTGATGTATGTTGAGAAGAGAAAAGGGAAAAGGACACAGCCTTGAGGGGATCTAATGAATTTTCCCAGCCACTTGTGTTGTTTCCTGTCACACAGAAAGGCTGTGCTTCTCCTACAGATTGGGGAAGGCACGCTCAGCTGAGAACATTCATCCTGTATCAAAGCTGGGAGAACCATGTTGAAAGCAGAGCTAAAATCTGGAATTGAAGAGAAAAACCCTGGTAGCAGAGTGCAAAATACTCTTCAGGTCTAACAAGCGAGACACTCTGTTTCCTTCTTTTCTGTCTGCTCATTACGCAAGCAATGGTTAGGGCACCTTCGACCCAAATATCCAGTAAAACCAAAGATGAAGCCAGAAATGTTTCAAAATACATCCACGTATCCACAGATTCATAGATCCAACTTCTAAGCAGTGTTGTAGATATCTGATTTATAATATTTTGTATAAATTCTCTGGTTTGCTTTCATTGAAGCCAAGAAAGTTAGCCTACATCCACAGCCTATGTCAGCAAGACAACCAGTAATTGCCCTAATCCTGTTGCCAGACCCCTTATTTATATACATAGATCTGTCAGTCGTCTGCATATAGATTGAAGTCGACCCTGTGTTTCTTTGAGCATTCCCAATTGCAACACGTAAATGGAAAACAGCAATGGACCAACACCAACTTTGAAAATAGCCATTAAAATGTTATGTAATAATAATTACATAAAGCAAAGTAGTTGCAAAATATTGGTAAAATTGTAAAATCTGACTTTAAAAATCAGTTTTAAAATACATAGGCGCAGGTCCTTTTTTCAGGGAAAAGCAATATTAGATGACGTCTTTACTTCTACAATAGCCCGGACTGACAAAGCGCACGGAACACACCCGCTATTAAAACACTGATTTCGCCTCAAAATGCAAAAAAGTTTCGGCATAAATACATTTTTACCTCTTCGCTAGTTCCAAACGATGAAAGAGAGACAGATGTGCTCGTCATGTTGCTGCAAATAGATAATTCTCAGGGAATTGAGCGTTTGAAAACAGCACTAGTTGGACCTCCCTTGTTGAGTTTCTTACTCAAAGACACAGATACCGCATGCTTTTCATAATTTAGGTATGCATTGCCCCCTACTGGCCGAAAATAACACACTGTCACTTTAAGTCTGTTGTTTTTAATGGGAGAAAATATGACAAACCTCAATGTTTTAATACATCTCCGTAGAATTGTAGTGGACCACTAAAAAACACAAAACACAGCTAATCATGGGTTTACAAATAGAACTAAAATGCTCTCACCTCCAACCTTCTCCTTTCAGTCTCCTGAGCTATCTCGGCAGCTGCTGCAGCTTCCACCTGCTGAGCAGCTTGGAGGACTTTCCTCCACTGCTTCTCTGTATCTTTGACCGTCTGTTGAGCATGGACTTTCTGACCCTCATCAACATCCTGGTGGTCACAAAGGGTTTGGCCACGCCTCCTCAGGTTGTTTACCTTAAAGTCACCATCTGGTCTTGAACTCAAAATGGCCTTCATAGGATAAAGTCATATTTATTATTGTTACATCTAAGGTATATATATATAAATCTACAGCTTTAGTTTGTTAGTTTTATTGGGGCAGACCTGTGCTGTGTGGCATCTCTCCTCGGGTGGTTTGTGACTGCCCACAGACTGCAGCTTCAGCTGTTTGTCTTCTATCCAGGACTCAGTGTTCTTTCTCTGAGAATTAAAGTCGTCCAAAAGACTTCGGAGTTCAGCTTTTCTGGCTGTCTCTAGAACTGCTCCCCAGAGCTGCTCTGTGTGTGTTACCAGCTGCTCCACCTCTGCTCCTCTGCCCTTCTCAAGCTGCTTGCACACAGCTACTGTTTGCTTCTTCAGGTCAAGAAGCTTGGACTCTCCTTCAGGTTTGGCTCTCATGACATCCTAAAAAAAGGCAAATTTGCTAGTGTAACACTAAAGTAACTCAAATTACTTTTCAGAAGCAAGAACTTGAAGGTACGAATTTGCATAAAAAATAAACACAATAAATGAATTTCCTTTATACGTAGGCATAAAATAGCAACATAGCTCTTAGAAGGCTGCTGACATAAGAACAGATATATGTCATCTTATACCATTCAGCATGTTGACTCCTGCACTGTTGGACATGCAAAAGCTTTACTGAGCCTTTAAACTTTGTCTCAAACATCAGACATCTACCCCTTCATTCTGATTTACAATGGGTGTATTTAGCTCTCCTTCCTCCATTCTGTACGTTAACAGTGCCTGTCTGAGTCTTTCTACGTTTTCTGCTGAAGAACCCACCCGATGTTTGTGTCTTAATAAAAGAAGGGAGCTCAGATTTTAGTGGCCACTGTTATCTAATAGCCATCATATCAACCCTGCAGCACTGCTAGTCAATCTGTAGTTTAGGAAATGTTCAACGGTAGCCTTAAAAACAAGAACAGCAAAATTACTGGAGACCACAGAAAATACCCTCCATAGATAACAGAACACACAATAAGCTAGTTCTTCCTTACCTGCACTATCTGCCACCTCTCCTCAAACTGCATGTGACCACCAAGGCCCAACAGTTTCTGCCTCTGCTCTCTAATCCAGGACTGGAAGTTTTCATCCAGATTTCTAAAAGCCTTGAACTCCCTCTCAGAAGCAGCTTGGCTCGCTGTTTGCTTCACCATCACCTCAGCAGCCTGAAATAGATTCTGCCACTGCTCTTCAGCACGTTTGACGGCATCACAAATCTCCTTCCTCTTGTTCCCATCTGAGCCCAGGTTCTCACAGATGTTCTGGAATTGTTGCCTCAAGTCCTGCAGCTGTAACTCCCCATGAGGTCTAGAGCTCAAAACAGACTAAAAAAAGCACAAGCATACCGTATTAAATTGCACTAAACATTTAATTAGATTCTTAGTTACGACAATGATATGTAGGAAGGTTTAACAAACCTCTGCAATCTGGAGTTTTTCATCAACTTCCATGTGAGGACCCAGAGATGCAAGAATCTCCCTCTGATCTTTTATCCAGGACTCAAAATGTTCATTGTGGGTTTGGAAAGAATCCAACAGTTTGTCTAATGTGGCTTTTGTCTCTGCCTGATTGAGAGCCTCCTCAGCGGCCTGGATGGCAGTTCTCCACTGTTCCTCCATCTCTCTGGCCAGCAAACAAACGTCATGCTTCCTCCTCGCATCTATGTCCTCCTGCTCACACAGCTTTTCCATTGCTCCAAGCAGATTGTCGACTTTAGAGTCTCCTTCAGACCGGCAGCTTAGAATTGCCTGGAGGAAACAAGACAGTGCTGATAGAACCATAATCCACTAGTGGTATAAATTTCAACTTAAAATTGGCTACATTTGAGAGTTGTGTTTTTTTATGTCAGGACCTAAACCATACTTTTTACTTAAATGATGAATAGACACTTTGTGTGTTTAAAGCACAAATTTTACCCCAATTTTGGTGGTGGTGGGGGGGGGGGTGTGAAAGAGCAACACAAATTAATAAAACCCCACATAGCTTATAAATAATTACATATAAAACATCTAAAAAATGTGGCATGAGGGTCCTGCGCAGTATCTTTGCTGATCCAAGTACTGCACTTTTCTGGACTGAGATGTTTGAGGTTCTTCCAGGAATCTCCTGAAGCCATTCCTCCAGTTTGGGGGTCCCTGCCCCAAGTGCCGATTACCACGGGTACTACTGTCACCTTCAGGCTTCTCTAGCCCGTCTCTGACCCTTTGGTATATATAATGTCTCTCATGTTTCTTCTTCTTGATGTTACCATCACTTGGTACTAACACATCCACCGCAACGGCTTTCCTCTTGTCTTTTATCAATGTCCGGTTGGTTTGCCATTACCATCTTTGTTTGTCTGGATCTGGAAGTCCCACAGGATCTTTGCTCGTTCATTCTCCACCACCTTTGGGGGTGTTTCCCACTTTGACCTTCACACAGATGTTTCTGTATACTTTGCCAGACACTTAGTTATGACGTACCATGTATGCCTTCCCTGCCAACATCTTACACCCTACTGTTATGTACTGGATTGTCTCAGATGCATCTTTGCACAGCCTACACCTTGGGTCTTGTCTGCTGTGGTAGATCTGGGCCTCTATCGATCGTAGGCCTGCCCTCTCCAGTCAATTTCTTCATCAGGACTTCAGCACCTTCTCCTCTCACCATTGTATAATGCATTTACTGGGAGCCTTGTCCTTGATATACTCATTGAGCTTAGATGTTTCATCCTGGATAGTGGCTCTCACACTCATAAGTCCTCAACCTGCTTCCTTACGGCTTCTGTACAGTCTCAAGGTGCTGGATTTGGGATTGAAGCAATCATGCGAGGTAAGGAGCCTTTTTGTCTTAACATCTATGGTCTGTGTCTCATCCTTTGGCCATCTTATTATTTTTCTGGGGTTTCTGATCACTGGCGGGGTGTAGCTGTTTATTGTCCTGGACTTGTTCTTGCCATTGAGCTGAGTTCTTAGGACTTATCCAACGGTTTTTTCCCATTATCACCCAGTGTCCCTCTCTAAGTCTAGTCCTGGGCATTGCTCTCCCTCCGCCAACCCCAGGAGGGCCCTACACTGGGCTCAAGCCTCCTCCATGCTTTGAGGACTGACGAACCCTTCTTTTCACCTGAGGGCGTGGGGATTCCCCAGCTGGACGTCCCATAGCACGTTACTCCAAACAGATCCTCCCCAATCCCTCACACACCCTCAGTACCCACAGCGTCCCTGGCAGGAATCGAACCCGGGACCTCAGGCACCCCGGTCAGCCAGAAGGGGGCAGTATACAGCCCAGAACTAGTGCATGTTTTTGTGGGAGTAGCTCACATTAGCTACTCAAGGGAACACGGGGAGAACATGCAAACTCCACATAGAAAGGCCCTTTCGCCAACCCCACCCAGGGTGTGGGTGCTGATGATATGAGGAACAGACACACCCTCAGCATCCACAGCGTCCCCGGCGGGAATCGAACCCAGGACCTTCTAGCTGTGAGGTGAGCTGCGCTACCAGCTGAGCTCCTCCACTATTTATCACCTAACTCTAGTCCCTCTGCCAAGCGCGGGAGGGCCCAGCGCTGAAGTCCAAGCCTCCTTCTTGCTTAAGGAGTGAGCAGGCCCTTCTTTTTACCCGATGGGGCGGCGTTTCCCCAGCCGGACGTTTCATGTGGAAGGATCACGTTATTCCAGCCAGATCCTCCCCAACCCCGCAAATGCCCTGGACAGCCAGGAGGCAGTGTGCGGGCGGGTGCCAATGATGCAGAGGAACAAACACACCCTCAGCACCCACAGCGTCCCTGGCAGGAATTAAACCCGGGACCTTCTAGCTGTGAGGTGAGGTGATGGCTACCAGGTATGCCGCTGTGCTCCCCCAGGACTTGCCTCACTTGTTCGAGGTATTCTGCTGCTGCTGCTTCCATTGTTGCCTGTTCGAGGTTGCAATCTGCTTGCAGTATTCCCAGGTACTTGTAACTGTCCTCAATGTCTGCCATTGTTCCCTCTGGGAGTGAGACCCCTTCAGTGTGGACTACCTTGCCTCACTTTGTGACCATCCTACTACATTTCTCAAGCCAGAATGCCATCCCGATGCCATTGCTGTAGATCCTGGTGGTGTGAATCAGAGAATCTATGTCCTGTTCACTCTTAGCATGTAGCTTTATGTCATCCATGTAGAGTAGGTGGCTGATCATAGCTCCATTCCTGAGGCAGTATCCATAGCCAGTCTTATTGATTATTTGCCTTAGGGGGTTCAAACCTATGCAGAACAGCAGTGGGGACAGAACATCACTTTGGTATATACTACATTTAATGGAGACTTGTGCATGTGGCTTGTCATTGGCTCCAAAGGGTGTTTATCCACAAACTCATTGTAACAAATGCTCTAAGAGTCCTGTTGATCTTGTACAGCTCCATGCATTCATTCATCCATGTGTGGAGTATCAAGTCGTAGGCTTTCTTGGACTCAATCTAGGCAATGCACAGATTGGTATTTCGGGATTTGCAGTCTTGGGTGACTGTTCTGTCAACTAGGAGCTGTAGTTTAGCTCCTCTGGTATGTCTACCAATGCCCTTATGTGCTTTACTCATGTATTGATCCACGTGCCTGCTTATACTAAGGAGACAAGTCATTGGCTGATATTTGGAATGGACTGCACCTTGGGTGGGATCCTTCAGGGTCAGGATTGTTTGCCCTATGGTTAGCCTTTCTGGGTGAGTCCCATCTCTTACCAGCTGATTCATTTATGTTGCCAGGTGCTCCTATAGTGCAGTGAGTGTATTTAGCCAGTAGGCATGTCAGGGCCTGGTACTGTCCAGTTTTTCATGCCTGAGACTCTTTCTTGGGTGTCTGCCACTGTGATGGTAAATGGATTCTGTTTAGGGAAGTAGCTGTGCTTCTCTCTCAGAGAAGCCATTGAGCACTGCTTTTATGCGCTGCGTTCTTTTCCCTTAGGTGGTGGGTCTACTCTGCTGCTATTACCCTGCCATGCAGCACTTTCGCAGTTTAAGTTGAGAACAGCCTGTGTATTTATCTGGCTTCATTATCTTTTGTGTAACTCTGCAGGTGGCTGGCCAAGACTTGAAACATTTGTGTGACAGTTTTAAGGGCTTCATATATGGGCATCTGGCTGTAACTCTTGGGTACTAGTCTTTCCATTGTCCTTCTCTGGCTCTCTGTCATTTAACACAGTTCTCCACAAGCTGCCTTGATTTTAGCCTCCAACCATCTTATCCACGGCGGGTACTTTTGCCAAGGATCTCTAGGATCACTGCTGCTGAATTGTATATCAGCTCATTGGTTTCAGTGATTGTTGTAGTAGGGATTTCTCTCAATACTGTATTCACAGTTTCTGGGAGATATTCCAAGTGTACTACAATTTCTAGTTTGGGAGTTGGTATATTCTCCCCTCTGACTTGGTGTCCTAGCTCCCCCTTGCTGCAGCATTTTTGTTGTATCTCATCAATCTCAAGTTGTGATATCAGTTGCCATTTATGGATGTTGGAATACTGAGCTACTAGATCTTTTGCGGTCAACCGTGACTGTGGATTTCAAAGTAATCATTCTGCCCAGCTTGGTTTTGTATAGCCTCCCTGACTGAGGTTATTTGAGCTAAATCCTCATTAACCCATTCAATAAGTTTAAGATACTTTGCAAAAAAAGAAAAGGTAACAATTTTAATTGCAGCTGACTGACAGTCAAATGTAAGCTTACAGTAGGCTACTGTACAACACACAATTATTGGAGGCTGAGACTTCTTCAAAATTTTGTTTGCTTGGTGTTGGGCTACATATAAAATATCTTCAATAAAAAAACATTGAAGTTACTGGTTGGAAGGTTAGACCCTGAAATGTGATTTCTTTTGGCAAAGTGCAATATTTTTTTTCCCTCTTTTTTACTTTCATGAATCATCTGAATCCATCTGATTTGGACCAAAGCAGAATTCTGCCTAAAGAAAAAAAACATTCTGGTCTCACATATTGTCTCTTCACAGTCTCTAAACACAATGCCACTCAAATATTTTGAACACTTATTTTCATTACATTTTATTTTTAAATAAAAAATCAATACAATAATAATAATAAAAAAGCAAGTTGTTCAGTTACAAATAACAGAAAAAGTGCTTACTATGCTAATGTTTTGAGTGTGTAAAAATGGTAAATGGACTGAACTTAAATAGCGCTTTTCTAGTCAGACTGACCACTCAAAGCGCTTTACATTGAAGCCACATTCACCCATTCACACTCACATTCATACACCGACAGCCAACATGGCTCGGTAGGACGATGGTTTTGGGGTTAAGTGCCTTGCCCAGGGGCACATCGACATGTGACTAGAGGAAGCTGGAATCGAACCTACAACCCTTCAACTGCAAGCCAACTCCACTTTACCAGTGAGCCACAGTCGCCACAAAATAAAGATAAGTACACAAAATAAAGACAAGTAAATGTTTTTCATAGAATAGATCAGGCTTTACTAACCAGTGCTCTGCGCTTAGTGTCCTCTGTGTCCATATCTTTGCCCACAGAGGTCAGTGGTTTTAAAAGGTCACTAATCCAGATTCTGGTGCTCTCTCCCTGGGCATTGAACCTGTTGCATTCCTCGTCCAGGACACTCTGGGCCACCACCTGTTTCTGCAGCCGAGTTTCCAGGTTTCGGTAGCGCTGTAACAAGTTATCCCCATCTTTCAGGATGTTTTCAGCTCTTACGCCCTGCCTGCGTATTGATGCCAAGAGCTCACTGAGGGCTTCAGCTCTACCACTATTGCATGGAAGAAGAAAACATATAGTAACATCAAATAATGGAAAAGAGACAAAGCATAATATATGCTGAGGAATGGTTTGATCCCAATTATGCTCAAATAGGTTCTGGAATCCATTTCAAATGCCTTTATTACTTCCCCATTCGACTACTCTAAATCTTCCCCAGCTGACATTAACAAAACCTCTCTTTCCCATCTCCAGCTGGTCATGGGACTGTTAGGTTCCTAGATAATGCTGATAGGAGACAGCATATCAATCGGAGAACTGCCAAAGGGAGTTTTTCCTTGGGTTCCTGACCCCATTTTAGATATGATGAATCTATCTTTAGTAAATTGATACATACCGCAGAAACTCAAAGTTACTGTAACTAAACCTTTTTATGATTAAAACCACACGTCAACCACTTATAACTGTGGAACATGTAGAAAATCACCTCTCATCCTGAAGCTCTTTGAGGAAAAGCTCTACATTTTCTGGCACCGCCGATTGCTTCTCTTTGTTCTGCAGCCATTCACAGAGGTCTTCATGCTTCTTCTGCAGACTGGGATTAGGATCAAACAAATCACTTCTCTGCATTTTTGGACCATGTTCTTCACCATGTGCAGTGTTGTTTTTTTAAATTGTATGGCTATTAGGGTCATCAAGAAATTCTATGAGGAACTTACTGATTCAAGTCACCAAGGAGAGACTCCATTTGGTCCTGTCTGTTTTGGCAGTGGGTTCTAAATGTAGCCACCTCCTCCTGCTGCTCCTTCAGCCAGGTGATTAACTCTGAGAACTGCTCAGAAGGAATCTGTTGCCTAGCTCTCTCCAGTTGATCATTTAGCTGGCACAGACGTTGCTCTGTATCTTCTGACTTTAGGAAACACTGGTGTATATGACAAGAAACACAAGATGCATTATCTTTCCAGCTTTACACTTTTACAGCATCTCGTCACTATCATATTCATTCTCTTACATTTAGCCTTTGCACAGATGTTTCAACATCTGATTTGCTCTCAGGGCTCTCAAAGCACTCATTGACAGCCAACTGCAAATCCTGGAACCATTCCTCAAATAGTTCTCTTTCATCTGCCAAAACATGAAAAATTATTATGAGGTGCAGAATAGTCAGGACATGTCTTCCCAAAAACATCAGCAACAGTCCGCATGCACAACACCTGTCATGAAGCTGATGTTGCTGTGTTTAGTGTCTTCAGGAATGGTTATTAAATTCATGTAGGGATACCAATCAGAGTCACGAATCCAATGGTTTGGAGATCCAAATTTTTTAAAAATATTTTAATGCTCAGTTGTGCTATAGATATTGGAAGATACAAATATTAGAAACGGGCAAAAATAATACAGAGACTGTTGGTGCTGGTTGTGTTCTCTTTGTATCCTAAATGAATTACTGAATAGAAATGGTTAGATACAAACCTGAAAGTCAGGGTCTCTTCCATTGTCATTTATGTAGGTGAAAAGTGGAAAGGCTTAGAAACCAGTGGTCTACAGGAATAGTAAGGGGTTAGCACCCCAAGAATATATATATATACCTTAGGGGTGTACTATTCGATATGATCTTCTTTTTTTCCTCCAATCAAGTGGTAGGTACTGATAATGTAATTAGTATGGGGAATTTTAGTATTCCTGCAGGCACGAAGAGCGATAGCCTAAATGCAGCCTTTAATGCTATCTTATACTGAGTTGGTTTTACTCAAAAAGTACAGAGACCCACGTACTCTAGTCATGACCTTGAACTGATATACGGCACTGAGTTTAAAGAAATAACAGTACTTCCACAAAACCCTGTTCTGACTCAGCATTTTTATGACTTTTGAATATTTTTTATTACCCCAAACTGAAGTAAAAATAAATGTAGTAGTGCTTTATCAGGCACTGCTGTAACAGGTTTTTAAAAAATCTTTCCATTCCTGATAAATTCAGTATCTCAGAGTATATCTGTGGAGGATATAAAGTCAGTTTCAGATCGGGTTGGTCAGTCCGTTAGGTTTGGAGAAAGGTGTTTTTTTTAAGGCTGTTCATAGAGCTCTTCATTTAAACTTCTAATAATCACAAGAGGATAGGGATGTAAGCGCGTATTATAAAATCAGTAAAGGCATGGCAAGGCAAGTTTATTTGTAGAGCACAATTTATACACAAGGCAATTCAAAGTGCTTCACAGTTGCATAAATTAAAAAAACAGAAAAACAGAAAAAAACATCAACTTAAAAATTAATTAATTACGATAAAAAGCCAGAGTGCGGATAAAATACTTTCAATTGTCATATACACGGGTAAAAAGAACAGTTTTCAGCCTGGATTTAAACATTGTTACGCTGTGTCCACACCGAAAGCGTCAAAACGCGCCACATGCCCCCAGCTGGATGCTAGAACATTAGCACCTTAAAGCGTGTACAACGCGAACTTGACGCGCTTCAAATATTGTATTTTCACGCGCGAACTGGCCTTCAGCCGAGCTGGGGCTAAAGTGCAGCTGGCGGTGGATTATGGTCTGAGCTGGGGGAGGACAGCGTGTTCGGCCCAGGCTTCAGCGGAGCTGGGGCTACAGTGCACCTGGCGGAGGAGGACCGAGCTGGCGGAGTACTGCGTGTTCAGCCCGGGCTTCAGAGGAGCTAGCCTGGGGCTACAGTGCAGCTGGCGGTGGATTATGGACCGAGCTGATGGAGGACAGAGTGGATTACGTGTTCGGCCTGGCCTCCGGTAGAGCTGGGACCGCTGCACTGGTGGTTTGGTGAGCTACAGATACAGTCTAGCTATGGCGGAGGGATCCATAAACACCAACGAGCCTCTCATAAACACCGGCTCCTCGCCGCCTGGAGAACGTGACCTGCTCGCCCAGTTTGTGCCGTGAAGGTCCAAGCTTCGCCTGCCGAAACACCAACTACATTTCTGAGCAGCTGTTCATCTGTCTGCGGCTCGTAAAAGTTTATAATATATGAGCAGCGTGGGACGTGGTGCAGGAGCTGCTACCAGGAAACCAGGTGAGGAGGCGGTTTCAAGGCTCACTTCTAGGCAGAGAGGTGCTTTACAGCAACAACGGCTCTTTTAAGAGCCACCCACAAACCTCTTAAGAGCATTCCTGTCTAAATAGTTTTTTTTTCTGTCTCTGTATAGCAAACTGCTTGTGTCATGTAGGTCGGGGTGATTAGCCAAGGTGTTTATCAGTATTTCCTCCATGTCCTGCTGAGGCTGTGACTCCATGACAGTCCCAGAATCACTGAAGCTCTGTCCCCTGATTGGTTGACGCGCCGCGAATTGAAGCTGGAGTTCAGACTTTTTCAACTTGAGCAGAATTTTTCACGCGCCGGAAACGCCTCATTCGAACAAATCCTCTGCGCGATTAGGGCAGAAAAGCGTTTTCGCGACGCAGATCTGCTTCTGATTTGAAGCAGGACCCCCTGCCGCGCGTCAACGCGCTCCTCCATTGACATAACATGTACACCTGACTCGTCGCTCGCTTAATTCGCTTTTGGTGTGTACGTACTGTTAGTTTTGAGGCTTGTCTCACATCCTCATGAAGACTGTTTCAGATTTTAGCTGCCTGAAAATGAAATGCAGCCTCACCGTGTTTATTTATTTTTTTTAACTGCCGCTGATCGTTCAGCAGCTCGTTACGTTGGCTCAGCACTCTCTCTTCCTTCTTTTACTTCTTTTCATTATTTTTAGATGTGTTTTTAAATCTTCTTTAACAGTAGGCGGGACATTGTGCAATAGTGCACACGGGAAGCCTACTTTTGTCAGACTTTTATTCGGTTTCCTAATGTTTTTGGCACTTTTGGAATCTGCACTGGGGGAGCCCTACTATGACGCATGGAAGCCACGAGGTCCCATTGTTTACACCAGGGAGCAGCTCTTCGAACTCAAAGACGCTTTCCTGCACGCAGAGAAACCGGTGATACCCGCGGAGATAAGCAGGAAGCGAAGATGATGTTGGGGTGGACGTACGAAGCGGAGGAGGCCGTTTCTGCCTGCTAGGATCCCACAAAAAGTGCACTTCCATACAACTTTTGGTCAATAAGATGTTTCTCCACAACATGGAAGCTCATGTCATGCATAATCGCAGCTAAGATAAGCAAGCACATGGATCAATACATGAGCAAAGCACAGAAGTGCGTTTGTAGAGATACCAGAGGAGTTAAACACCAGCTCCTGGTTGAAAAAACAGTTTCCCGAAACTGCTAATCCCGAAATACCAATCTGCGCACTGTCTGGATAGATCAAAAGACAACTTACTACGACACCCTAACCCCCCATGGATCACTGAATTATTGTAGCTGTACAACATCGACAGGACTCTTAGAGCATTCGTTTTGAAGTGGAAGTTGTGGAGAAAATCCCCTCAGGTCAATAGCAAGCCACTTTAACAAGTGTCCATCAAATGTGGCATATACCAAGGTGATGCTCTGTACCCACTGCTGTTCTGCATAGGTCTGAACACCCCTAAGCCAATTAATTAACAAGACTAGCTTTGGATACCACCTCAGGAATGGGGGACGATCAGCCGATCAGGATGACATCAAGCTGTATGATAAGAGCGAATGGGACATAGACTCCCACACCACCAGGATCTACAGCAAGGACATCAGGATGTCATTTGAGCTTGACAAATGTAGTAGGATGGTTACAAAATGAGGCAAGATAGTCCACACTGAAGGGGACAGTTACAAGTATGTTGCCAGGGAAATGGCAATCTTGTACAGGCAATTAAGAAAGCAGCAACAGCCAAAAAACTCCAATGAGTGAAGCAAGTCCTAAGAAGCCACCTCAATGGCAAGAACAAGTCCAGGGCAATAAGCAGCTACACCCTGCCAGGCATCAGATACTCTGCGAGAATAAGATGGCCAAAAGATGAAATACAGAACACAGATGTTAAAACACGAAAGCTCCTCACCATGCATGGTTGTCTCCATCCCAAATCCAGCACCCTGAGACTACACACAAGTCATAAGGGTCAAGGACTACAGAGCATGAGGCCACTATCCAGGAGGAAACAACCCGAGCTCCATGAGTACATCATGACAAGGCTTCAATGGATGACATACTCAGAGAATGCCTTAGACAATGACGAGATGAGGAGGTGCTGCAGGAGGGACTATCATGGAAGGACAAGCCCCTAAATGGGATGTACCAGCGGAACATAACTGAAGTGGCTGATCTCAAGAAATTCTACCAATGGCTAGAGATGGTTGGCCTACAGGACACCAAAGAGGCACTCATCCTGGTGGCACAGCAGCAGGCTCTGAGCACCAGAGCGATAGAGGCTCAGATCTAACACACCAGACAAGACCCAAGGTGTAGGCTGTGCAAAGAGTCATCTGAGACAATCCAGCACATAACAGCAGGGTGTAAAATGCTGTCAGGGAAAGCATACATGGAACATCATAACCAAGTGTCTAGTACAGTATACAGAAACATCCATGCGAAGTATGGGCTGGAAACCCCAAGGTCAAAGTGGGAAACACCTCCGAAGCTCCTGTGGGACTTCCAGATCCAGACAAACAAAGATGATAATCTTGGTAAGATGTTATATAAAGTGCATAAGAAAGCTGTTTTGGTGGATGTGGCAATAACAAGTGATGGAATCTTCAAAAAGAAGGAATGTGAGAAACTTGAGAAATGCCAAGGGCTCAGAGAGGAGCTAAAGAAGGTGTGGAAGCTGAAGGTGGCAGTAGTACCCATTGTAATCAGAGCACTGGGGGCGGTGACCCCCAAACAGGAGGAATGGGTCCAACAGATCCTTGGAAGAACCTCAGACATCTCAGTCCAGAAACGTGCAGTACTTGGATGAGCACAAGATACTGCGCAGGACCGTCAAGGTTCGAGGCCTTTGGTAGAGGAACCAAGCTTGGAAGGGATGAATCATTTAGTTATCATTTATTTAATTCAGTTCACTTTTATTTGTATAGCGCCAATTCACAACAAATGTCCTCTCAAGGCACTTTACAACAAAAGTCATTCCAATACAATTATACAAACATTCCAATCAGTTAAAAGTTTTCTATGTAAGGAATCCCAGCAGATTGTGATGAGTCACCAATGTGAGGTTGTACCCGGATCATGCAGACTCCAACCACAGCAATTCCTCAGCAATCCCTCATACTGAGCAAGCATGTAGCAACAGTGGAGAGGAAAAACTCCCTTTTAACAGGAAGAAACCTCCGGCAGAACCAGAACCAGAACCTGGATCAGTACAAGCGGTCATCTGCCACGACTGTCTGGGGGTCTGAGAAGACAGAGAAGAGACAGAATGGAGGATGCTCTGTGACTTTGAGCATCATCTGGACCGATGTTCCCCATCCAGCAGGGGGCATTATAGCTGAGCAGGATACCAGACCATGTGGAGCTTCTATGGGGAGAAAAATACTGAGAGAAAACTGGGTTAACAATCACAATAACAGCAGAAAAAATACAGGTGCTGGCCAGTAAATTAGAATATCATCAAAAATTGAATTATTTCAGTAATTCCATTCAAAACGTGAAACTTCTATACTGTATACTTTCCTTCCACACATAGTGATATATTTCAAGTGTTTATTAATTTTCATTTTTATTATTACAACTGACAGCTAATGAAAACACCAAATTCAGTATCTCAGAAAATTAGAATATTCTGAAAAGGCTCAATATAGAAGACACCTGGTGCCACTCTAATCAGCTGATTAACTCAAAACACCTGCAAAGGCCTTTAAAAGGTCCCTCAGTCTTGTTCTGAAGGCTCCACAATCATGGGGAAGACTTCTGACTTAACAGCTGTCCAAAAGACGACCATTGACACCTTGTACAAGGAGGGCAAGACACAAAAGGTGATTGCTAAAGAAGCTGGCTGTTCGCAGAGCTCTGTGTCCAAGCACATTAACAGACAGGCGAAGGGACGGAAAAAATGTGGTAGAAAAAAGTGTACAAGCTCTAGGGATAACCGCACCCTGCAGAGAATTGTGACGACAAACCCATTCAAAAATGTGGGGGAGATCCACAAAGAGTGGACTGCAGCTGGAGTCAGCGCTTCAAGAACCACCACGAAGAGACTCATGAAAGACATGGGATTCAGCTGTCGCATTCCGTGTGTCAAGCCACTCTTGAACAAGAAACAGCGTAAGAAGCGTCTCACCTGGGCCAAGGACAAAAAGGACTGGACTGCTGCTGAGTGGTCCAAAGTTATGTTTTCTGATGAAAGCAATTTTTGCATTTCCTTTGGAAATCAAGGACCCAGAGTCTGGAGGAAGAGCGGAGAAGCACAGAATCCACGTTGCATGAGGTCCAGTGTAAAGTTTCCACCGTCAGTGATGGTGTGGGGTGCCATGTCATCTGCCGGTGTTGGCCCACTCTGTTTCCTGAGGTCCAAGGTCAATGCAGCCGTCTACCAGGAAGTTTTAGAGCACTTCATGCTTCCTGCTGCTGACCAACTTTATGGGGATGCAGACTTCACTTTTCAACAGGACTTGGCACCTGCACACAATGCCAAAACCACCAGTACCTGGTTCAAGGACCATGGTATCCCTGTCCTTGATTGGTCAGCAAACTCGCCTGACCTTAACCCCATAGAAAATCTATGGGGTTTTGTGAAGCGGAAGATGCAATACGCTAGACCCAACAATGCAGAGGAGCTGAAGACGACTATCAGAGCAACCTGGGCTCTCATAACACCTGAGCAGTGCCACAGACTGATCGAGTCCATGCCACGCCGCATTACTGCAGTGATGGAGGCAAAAGGAGCCTCGACTAAGTATTGAGTGCTATACATGCACATTCCTTTCATGTTCATTCTTTTCAGTTGGCCAACATTTAAAAAAAAACAACATTTTTTTTCATTGGCCTTTAAAATATTCTAATTTTTTGAGATACCAAATTTGGAGTTTTCATTAGTTGTCACTTATAAATATCAAAATTAAAAGAAATAAACATTGGAAATACATTGGTCTGTGTGCATTGCATGAATATAATGTACAAGTTTCACGTTTTGAATGAAATTACTGAAATAATTCAACTTTTTGATGATATTCTAATTTACTGGCCAGTACCTGTATATCTGGAGAGTAGTAGAAGAGAAAAGTAAAAGAGAGAAGAAAAGTGGTCAGTCTGTCCTCCAACAGTCTAAGCCTATAGCAGCATAACTACAAAAATAGCTCAGGATAATCTAAGCCATTCTAACTATAAGCTTTATCAAAAAGGAAGGTTTTAAGTCTAGTCTTAAAAACAGACAGAGTATCTGCCTCATGGACTAAAACTGAGAGCTGGTTCTACAGGAGAGGAGCCTGATAACTAAAAGATCTGCCTCCTATTCTACTTTTAGAAATCCTAGGAACTACCAGTAGACCTGCATTCTGAGAACAAAGTGCTCTGTTAGGAACATATGGAACAATCAGATCTCTGATGTATGATGGAGATGATTATTAAGGGCTTTATATGTAAGGAGGAGGATCTTAAACTCTATTCTTGATTTAACAGGGAGCCAATGGAGAGAAGCTAAAACAGGAGAAATGTGATCTCTCTTTTTAATATTCATCAGAACTTTTGCTACAGCATTTTGGATCAACTGAAGGCTTTTAATTGCATTTTGTGGACTTCCTGATAATAAGGAATTACAGTAGTCCAGCCTCGAAGTCACAAATGCATGGACTAGTTTCTCTGCATCACTCCTGGAGAGGATGTTTCTAATTTTCGCAATAATCTGGAGGTGAAAGAAAGAAATCTTAGAAACCTGTTTAGTATATGATTTAAATGTCATGTCTTGGTCCAAAATTACTCCGAGGTTCTTTACATTATTACCAGAGGCCACATTAATGCCATCCAGATGAAGTGATTGATTTAGCAGTTTCCTTTTTAAATGTTCTGGTCCAAAGACAACAACTTCTGTCTTGTTTGAATTTAAAAGTAGAAAATTCAGAGTCATCCAGGTTTTTATGTCTTCCAGACATGCTTGTAATCTACCTAACTGATTGGCTTCATCAGGCTTTATGGATAAATATAATTCTGTATCATCAGCATAACTGTGGAAATTCATTCCATCCATCCATCCATTTTCTTAACAGCTTGTTCCTCAAGGGGTCGTGGGGGGGGCTGGTGCCTATATCCAGTTGTCAACGGGCGAGAGGCGGGTTACACCCTGGACAGGTCGCCAGTCCATCACAGGGAAATTCATTCAATGTTGTCTAATTATTTTTAGGGATGCAGCGATACCGATACTGGTATCCGGTATCGGCCCCGATACTACCTAATGTACTGGTATCGGTATCGGTTAAACTTAACCGATACCATGAACCGATACTCAAAATGGGGAAAATCTTCAACAAAATCACCAAAAAAGATTACTTTTTCCCTTGAAATATTATTTTTGTGGTAATTTTATATTTTACATCTGTTATTTTGTCTCAGTTATGTTTAGTTTGTAAAGTCTGGTGCCTTTAATCCCTGTGGCCAAGCAGCCAGGGCACATGATCTATCGGAGCCATAGTGACAGGACCTCCACACTGTCACAAATGGTATCGGATCGGTATCGGGTATCGACAGATACACAAAATCCAGCCATCGGTATCGGTATTGGGGCTGAAAATTTGGATCGGAGTCTATTTGATTTTGGCCGTGGTTAAAACACTGTCTCAATCATTGATGCAGTCAGCATGCCACAGCTCCTTCCAAACTTGCAATATCTACACATTTCAGAGTGTCCTATTATTGTGGTCAACCTCAGTATGGCACACTTGTAAGGTTGGGTGATTCATCTCAACAAAGAAAAAGTGCCCACTAACATGGTTTTAGACAGATTGTGGAACAATTTTTGAGAGTAATAGGTTTCTTGTGTATTTAGAAAATGTTTGCAATCTTTGAGTTTTGCTTAATGGGAACAAAAAAAACAAAAAGTTGCATTGATATTTTTGTTCAGTGGATAAGTGAAACTAAATTGCAGTCAGATTATGTATTACATATGGGTGAAGTGTCGGTTCTGGTCAGAGGGGTCTCTTGTAAATCGTTGCTGTCTTACAGGCATGAGTAGCTCTGTTGTATGTCAGTTTATAACTTTTTTTTTATGCTTTCCATATACTTAACCACTGACCGTTGATAACCTTGTACAGGCCTTTGTCATTCTCCTCTATTTTCAGGTGGATCATGTCTTTGGTGTGGACGATGGCGTCTCTCAGCCTGCTGGAGTCAGCAGACAGTCCCTCCAGTATCTGTGGACTGGCCACAGTGGACACCAAGCCCACCTCTTTTAAAACAGCCATAGCCTGCTCTTCCTGAAAATTCAGGTCTGAATGGAGGTCCTGACGAGTAGCAGAGGAGCATGTTAATTAGTCACCCCACTCACTTGTGAGGATAATTTAAACATCTAACCAGATTTATACCTGCAGCTGGGTTTTTGCTTTTGCATCTGCAGCCTCAATCTTACGGAGACAGCTATGGATGTTTTCCACAGCTGTACGGCACTCCTCGATCTTCTCAGACAGATGTTTTCTCACAGCTATAATCTCCTCAAAAACATCTGTGCAATCAGAAAACAACTCCTTCACCTGCTCAATTCTCTTCCTAAGCTGAGTCTCCATCACCTAAAAAGTTTAGAGGAGGCCAGAATTAACAGAAAAGGCTCAAGTTTTCCTGCACTATTATAAAATGACTAAACCATTCTAAGGACAGAATATCAGTGCTATTTACCTGCAGTTCTAATGGAGCCTCTTGACTCAGCAGCATCTCCTGAATTTCACTTGACTTCTTGTGAAAATGTTCAATATTCTCCTCATTTGTGTGAATCTCATCCTGCAAACCAGAAGCATTACTGAATGTGAAGTCAAGGTAACAGATAGTCTTCCTTTCAGACTGAGATCTTACTCTAAAGGCAAGAACTTGTTTTTCGTCACTGAAGGGATTGCCTTCTGCAAACAAGGCAAGTTTAGCTCCAGCCCAGCTGTCCACCTCTCCTCCAAGCAGCAGCTGCTTCTCCCAAAGCTCTAACCCCACTCGAAGGTTATCCATATAGGCATCTGTCTTTTCGGTTACCTGAAAAAGTATCAAAGAAAATAAAATATTGACCCTAATATATTCAAATATCACACTGCTCCTTAGAGTACTGAAAATCATAACACAAAATAGGTGGATTTTTTAAACATCAGCTTGTCATTTCTTTAAGGCTTTTGTGACAGTGTGAAGGTCCTGTCACTATGGCTCTGTTTGATGATACGCCCTGGCTGCTTGGCCACAAAGATATCCCTTATGCCGAATGGTTAGTGTGCGTGACTCTCAATCAGGAGTCCTGGAATCAAACCCTGTATTGAGGTTTTGGTCCTGAATACATCTCAGCTCCCAGCAGTCATTAGCTGTCTAGCAGCTGATGCTAAGGAAGATATCTGTTACCCAGATGTTTGGTTTCAGGATAGTCCAGGTTTTTTTTTATTATTGTATTACGAGTTTAGATGATTAGGTGTGTTAATGCTTAACAAGGCGGCTGGAACAGGCTGGAAAAAAAGTGTATGCTCTTGTCTTTATTCTCCTCAGTCAATTTAATAGATAAACTCTCATTTTACACAGCCTGAGTTTGTGTCCATGTGACCTACTGGATCTTTGGAACATGTGTCACACACAGAAACACATATGTCAGCTATGTGCAGGGTGCCCTCTGCCGCCCATTGGTTGTGACCGGATGGTATATCTGCTATGTTTTGTGCAAAAATCTAGTCTTGCTGTACCTACTGGTCACCAATTAAAAAAACCTAAAGATTTCCATGAACCAATCAAAATTGGACACGTTCGCTGAAAACATGATGTTTGATCACTCTATTACTGTTAAAATGTGTTAATTAACAAACACGCCGTCTTGTAAATGTTCACAGTGAGCGTGAGCCAAAAAGAACATTTCTAGACTTACGTAAACATGTTACAGTATCCTCTACACTCCTAAAATCAGAGCTATTTACATGCTGGATGGAATAGGATTGGTGGATTGTTTAGTCAGATACAGATAACATTCATCTCTGTTGTGTGATTGTGATTTTACTCTGGATAATCCTTATATGATATTGTATTTTGTTTTTAAAAAATCTGTTCATTTCTATTCTAAATACAGGTCTGCATGTGTGCAAGATTATGTCAGGTGTTACTGATCAGAGACGCTGGCTGATACAAATACAGACAGCAAAAATATAGTGGTTTCAGTGAATGCTATAATATTTCTATGTTTAAGTGCTTGGATCCATACGTCAAGCCAGTTGTCCATCAATGTGTTTGCCTCGACTTCAAAGAGAGTCCCTGTGCAATCCGGCATCTTCTTCAGATCCGACTGAAGCTGTTTGGAAGCGCCTCTCATCTCTTCCATTTTCTCACCAAGACCAGCCAACTCCTCCTTCATTTCACATACCTACAGGCAGGAACACAGAACACTTACTTTTAAAATGGGGCAAATTTGTGGACCATTACTAGAATTTATGGACTCACCTTCGCTATACTTCTCTGCAAGTTGTCCTTGCCCATATAGGAAGCCTGAGCGCTGATGGTCTGCTCAGCTTTCTGAATAGTGGTGCTTAGGAGGTTCCGACAGGTCTGGAACTTTTTCATAAGCTCCAGTAAAACATTGCACTGCTTCTTCCTGCAAAAATCAAACATAGCAAACCTTTCCAATGGTAGAAAAACAGTCCAAAACAGACCATGGGTTACAGTGATTTGGTGTGGGCCAACCCTAGGCTAAAAGGAGGGGTCCATATGAGTCCTGGATGTGTTACATCATTTGCCAATTACATTTAGACTAAAATCCACATAGGCTTCCTGGATAGTTTTGGCAACCCATTTAGTAAAGCTAAATAGGTCCCATATAAGACCTTTAGGGCCATTGGTGCCACTCCATTATCAGCAGGTCCACAGCTCAATGCAAAAGTTCAGGATAAAGGATAAATCAGGAAAAGATGTGGTCTTAAGGAATCTTAATGCATTCTGTCTGCCACCAGCTGATTAAAGTGTTTTCTTTAACAAACTATTCCTCAGAAACACAAAAATTGAATCTGTTTGGGAGGAGGTTCTAAGGTGTTAACACTCATCTCATTTCAAGTAATTTTTCCTGTTTTGACTAAACTAAGCCAGTCCCTACAGGTCATATGTTTAATGAAAGATTTGCTTAGGTTGAAAACATCTCATTATTAAATGATTTAATAATGAACTGCGATGTGAAATGTTGGGAATAATCCACTGATCCCACAATGCTAAAAATAAAAAAGAACAAAAAAATCTGCTAGAACCAAAAGCACCATCCGTACAGACAAAAATACAAGACGGGTATGGAAAAAAACAAATTGGTATGAACTTGGATCATGGCTGAAGCAGCATAGCTACACTGTTCAGCCTCCAATCCGCTTGGAGTCTCCTGAGTGGGAATATTTTGGATACTTGATGCTCAAGGTCCCTAATCTGAAGAGCTTGTAAAAAAAAAAAAGGTTGTATCTTCGAGGTCATAATGGGGACATAAACAATTAAAGGTAGGCTAAACTTCAGCCCAGTCAGATTAGATTAGTACTGAACCAGGGCCATGCAGAGACCTTTACAGAATAGACTTCTAAATACTCCTACTAATTTTTAAATCATTGAATGGTTTAGTAACAAGTATGTTGACGACCTGCTGTCACTATAGCAACCCAGCAGACCAATCATGTCCTCCGACTCTAGTTTACCAATCATCCCTAGTATCAGAACCAAACACAGAGAAGCAGCTTTCAGCTTCTATGCTCCTCATATCTGGAACAAACTTGCTGATGACTGCAGAGCTGCTGAAACGCTGAGGTGCTTTTAATCAAAGCTAAAAACTATTGATTAGAGCGCCCTTTGATTAAGTTTGATTAAAATAGCTGGAATATTATTACATTTGTTGTAATGTTGTCTTCTACGCTTTCATTATTAGGTGACTGTGAATCAGAATCAGAATCAGCTTTAATGGCCAAGTATGACACATACAAGGAATTTACAGATACAGTACAACCTGTCCAAAATTACAAACAACACCAACAACAAACAGATCCTGTGGCTCAGGAGTTGGGTGTTTGCCTTGTAATCGGAAGGTTGCCGGTTCAAGCCCCGGCTCAGACGGTCTCAGTCGTTGTGTCCTTGGGCAAGACACTTCACCCGTTTCCTACTGATGGCCTGGTGGCCCCATTGTCCGGCAGTCTCGCCTCTGTCAGTGCCCCAGGGCAGCAGTGGCTACAACGTAGCTTACCGTCATCAGTGTGTGAATGTGTGGATGACTAAATGTAGTGTAAAGTGCTTTGGGGTCTGTAGGGACTGAGTAAAGCGCTATACAAATGCAGGCCATTTACCTACCATTCATTATAGTTGTTTTGGTTTTTTTTGCTGTTCTTATTTTATTCCCAATCACCCAAAGCCAATTACCATGTCATTGAAAGTGTGCTATACAAATAAGGTTGCCTTGTTTTGGTGATGATAGATGTTGATAAATTCAACCCATCATTTTTTATTGTTGTACTGAACAAAAGGCTATAAAAGCTCATTATAATCTAGATGAAAAGATGATTGACATATTCTTTCTTTGAATGGATGAACTTGACCATATTGTCCTTGTCATGGTTTAGGTTTATGCAGTATGGAATTTGTGTGCTTGCCTCACCTGTCAAAGAAAGTTCTCTGAGTCTCTTCCCACTGCGTTTCCAGGTCCTGAAGAAGGTTCCCCTCTCCACCCTGTTGCTCTTGCAGTTCACGGAGACTCTGAACCTCAGACTGTTGAGCCTGTAGCTGGCCCTCCAAGTCTACCAGAGCACGGAGCCTAGAAAGTCAAACAAGGTTTAGAAATGATTTGGGATATCCAGGCTTTCATAACTTAAGTGTGTCTCCAAGACCATATTTAATCTGTAGAAATTTGTTTTTCATTACATGAAATTACAGAAGCATCAGGTGATATTTTACAGTAATGTCCATAACAAAGCTAAACTTTTCTTCTCAATTCAAGTGGGTAAAAAATGATTTTCTCTAAGTATTATCAGCATTGATTAATATTTTATTCAGGGATTGAATATAAGGGGGAAGACAACTTGCCCAAAACTGCTTGCATGACATAAATATAATATTTTAAAGCCAAAATAGCTTGAAACGGTAACATATTACAATTAGCCTTTGCATATGTTTTCAATGCAAACCCAGTTATCTAAGACAAACAGAACATTTGGAACTACAACCATTTACAAGCCATGCCACTGGTGAAATATCTGGAGCAGAACATGACTGCCTATTGTTGTAAACACAAATCACATGGTTTCTTGACAAAAAGGCCTTTCAAGTAGTAATATGTCAAATGAATATTTGGCCATGAACGCTCATCCTGCCAATACATGAGAACATGGTGGTCATGGTGTTCTCAGTGTAATACCAAAGACTGAATTGGTCGTTATAATAGTCAGAACCATTTCTGTGGCCGTGTTCACAGAAGAAAAACTTTGTGTGGAATCATAGAGAGCTTTGGAAACCTCAGACAAAATCAGCAAGCCAAATATCAGGTCTCCTCTACGTCTCTGCATCCATCTATTGTCTGTACCTGCGCATTAGTTCAGCGCTGCAGTAGGGCGGCTACACCCTGGGCTGGTCCCCATACCATCACAGGACAGACTGCTATGCATTTTAGAGACCAGATAGCGTACCCATGCATCCTATTCAACTGTGGAAGAACCCATGCTTGTTAGGATCTCTACATTTTTACAGTTGATGTCGTTATTTTAGGGTCTAGCTGGTTACTTTATTTCATTTTCATCTTATCATCTTACTTGCTCCTTAGTGTCTCAGCATCATTTTTGTATTCAGGGTTGTTGAGTGATCTGAGTTTCCTTCCACAACGTTTTCTCCACCTTTCCTGTTTTAACCTCAGCTGTACTTTGACTTTTGCTTCTTCTTTAGTTCTTCCATAGTTATTTATTTAAGTCTTCTCTCAGTTACCCCAGCGTTAGTCTATGTCAGGTTCACTAGGTACTTCCACTTTTATTATTTTGATCAGTAAATACTTATTTCTTTACGTCATCCTTCTCTTCTGTCGGCCCAGGTTTCATTTTCTTTTCTTGTTGGGGTTATTGTTCTCTGATTTACATTTCTTCCTAAAGTGTATGCTTGTCTCTTATTTTTCCTTCTCTCCTCCATGTTAGATGCATTAGTTTTAATTTCTCTTAGACTCCTTTATTCTTAGTCACCTCAGAGATAGTTCTTACTTTATTCATTCATTTAAAACTATTTTTTCTGTCTAGTCTTCTCTTCTATTTACATCTTTGTTTTTCTCCTATTTTCTCCCTGCTCAAAAAAGTTTATATTTGTAACTTTATGGAAGATATAAAAAAATCCTCCTCAGATGTTGAGACAGGTAAATGACAAGGTAAATGACATACATGTGCTGCACAGCAGGCATGGTGGGCTCCTTCAGGCCTTGTTTTTCCATCACATCCTGAAGCTTCCTCAGCTCCCCCAGCGCTATCCTCTTTCTCAGGCTAATAGATTGGCTTTTAGTCTCTTTCTGAAGGCCTCTTTGCTGGCTGGCTAGCCCACTGTCGGCCTCCTCCAGCCTTCTCAGCAGGACAGTCACCATGTCAAGGCAGGAAGCTGGGGAACCATCCCGGGTTACAGTCAGCCTCGCTCCCTGCAGCAGTAGGTCCAGTTGAGGAGCCTTTTCTTTCAGACTGTCAATGCTCTGTCTGATCAGGGCTAGCTTGCAGCGACAGTCCTGCAGGATGGAAGAATCCCTGCAGGGGGCATCTTGGACCCCACCTATTTCATCATCCACCTTTCGTAGCGAGATGAGAAATTGGTCAAGGGCACGGGCGGCTGCTTCACTCTTCTGGACCTGCTGTCGGAGTTGGTCCAGGCTGGCTTTATGGGTCTCAACTTCTCGAGTCAGAGGGAAGCATTCTTTAGGGTCCAGGTCACTGGATTCAGGGTCCAGTCGGGACAGCTGCTCTAACTCACTCTGAATGTTGTCATGGAGCTCCTTTAGGGAAATGAGAGAAAGTTAGACAAGAGAACACAAAATAAAATTGGACAAAAATCAAAAAGATTAAAATCTAGTTGCTTCCACAAAGTGCAAGATTTATCTTTCCAACCAGCCCAGATAACATGCATATGACATAAAGAGACATTCTTTAAATCAGAATCTGAGACTCATTTGTCCAAATAAATGTAGCCTTACAAAATAAAAATCTTTAAACAGGTCTTAAACAAACTTTTTATTAGGCACACATTTCTGTTTTAATAATTGTCCAATTTGAAATGCCCAGTTTTCATTATCTGGAAGCAGAAAATAATATTCAACAGAAATAAGGACTGAAAAAATTATTCCAATTGTGTGTTTTACCAAAGAAATTGAGATGCTGGAATAAATTAGCTTCTCAATCATTTTATTTCTTGAATATGACTGAACATAACTCATAATTACTGTATAAGTGAAGCAGCTTCATATAGTGTGTAGAGGAAGGAGGAAACTTGTGTGTGTGACGGCAGACCTTGATATCTTTCAGGATGTTGGTGCTGGCCAGAGTGAAGCCAGTAACATCTTTGGGCTGCCTCAGGTAGCGATCCAGGCGATCATTAAAGTCCACCATGTGGTTCTCTGTGGAATCGATCTGTCTGAGGGCAGCGCCCAGGGAGCTGCCTCTCCTCTGGAGCTCTGCCTGTCGGCTACGCCACAGCTCCAGCAGCTCCGCCTTCTCTTGCTCCAACAGAGGGTCTCCACTCAGCTGGTAATAGTGGGAACACTGGTTTGCATACTCAGACCACAGTAGCTCAGTCTCCTGTCTTAGAAACTGTGGGGGGAAAGCAGCTGAGGTCAGGCTCCTCATTGTGATTGGTCTGTTTGGTCTGGTCGCGTCCTCTCCTGATGTGTGTGTACCTGTATCTCTTGGAGTCGTGTGTGGAGGCCTTTCAGGGAGATGAAGTCAGATGGAACATCCCTAAAGTTCTGCTCAGTTTTAGCCAGATGAGCCTGCAGAGTTCTTCTACACGATTCATATCTGGAAAGTCCATTAGATAAGATAAAATAACCAAAGGAAAATCTAGACTATTCTTATATCAACATCAGCATTTAAAAGTCTCATTCACTTGTTTTTTTTATAGATTTGTTTTAGTCTCCAGTATGAATGAATTCCTTGTGAGCCGTTTTGCAAGGAAATAATGTTCTTGAGCTGCTGTTTCAGAAGTCTGGAGGAGTGGGTGGGGGAAAACATCAGACGTCTCGCCTCTGATTGGTTCACAGCAATGTGACTGGTATGTTGCCTTCAAACAAATATCTAACTTTAACTTACTTTACTGGTGGTGTTCCTATACAGATTCCAACAGTTTCTTCCTCAGCTCCTTTTCCTTGGTTAAAACATACACCACTGATGTGTTATGTCCACATATAAACCAAGCCAGACTGTGTTCTGCCATGCTGTGGAGTTGCTAACAGTTAGCTTCAGCTTCAAGCTTCTACTAGCAGAGAAATGCTCTGCTCTCTCCAGACTGTAAAGTCAACCTTCCCGTGGGCGGGCCTAGAGAAGGTAGGGAGGACCATGAATACCAATTCTCCCTGTGACGTAGAAAGGACTGGCTGTTTCTGACTTGCTTGTTTCGCCCTGTTTTCTTTCTGTGACTAATGTAGGCTATGTTTGGAATGATGTTCATGCGCAGCTTAAGCAGCCCAGAGTGAGTCATCATATTTCACAAAAAATATGTGTTACATTGTTTGTCTGTGAATGAGACCTTTCAAATGGAGGAATTCTTTGATAAAATGCACCTTTCTAAAGCTTCCTTCTTTGTGAGTTCTTCCACAGATCTTTGCTTTTCAAGAACCGTCTTCTCCTCAGAAGTTCTCTGCACTGTAACCTGGGGCACCTGAACCATGATATCAGCATGATACGTTATATCATATGTAAAAATGTGTTTGCTGTGTCTACAAAGAGCTGGGCCTTCTCTACCAGTCAGTCTTACCTCTGCTGAAACCTGAAGTTTGTCATTTGGCTTTATAGATCCCTTCTGTGTGCTCACATCCTCACCAAAGGCTTGATCAACTCTACAAAATAAATAAATAATAATCTTCAGAAATAAGTTGATCTACACTAAAACTGCTGTAACATTAAGATTTTTGTCATACACAGTGACAGTCCCATATCTAGAGAAATGAAGCGGGCCTAAACTCAGGCCTGGGTCACACAGCAGGATTTTAAAACTTCCGCACTCCAAAAAAAAAATTCTCACTGGCTTGAAACTATTGGATTGATTACCTTTATCCTGCCACTCTTAAAGCTCTACAAAGCAGAAGACACACAGCTCAGAACAGTTGAGCTAAAAACCGATTTTTGATAAAAAGCTTTCAGAGTCCTATCCTCTCTTTCATATTTCTCTGTCACCTCACCTTGAATCCGGCTGGGATGAATCTTGGTCTCCACTGAACTGATGCTGAATGGCAGCCAGCTTCTTTTCACACTCCATGAGTTGTGTCTGAGCCAGGCGATGAGCATCCTCAGGACTCAGAGTGCTACACAACTCTTTCAGAGCCTCCAAGCGCTGACCGGCCACTGCAAAGTCAGCTGAGAAGCAAGCCTGGGTAATAAAAGCACACATCAAAAGAGGGAATTAAAAAAAGGGGACTTATCCTAAAAAGAAGATAAGTTAACTATAATTATAACTTAGAACCTTTTTTATCCCAGCTGTTAGTTCTTTAGGTTTTCAATAAAAAAAGCTTAGAACAACGCTTAAGTTCCCCACTTCCTCTCCCTACTGGTTGAAAGCAGAATTACAAGTCGTAAACATGGAAGCAGCATGCTTTTGCTTCCACCGGCTTTGCAGATGTCATCAGACAAAGTTGTGTATTTTGCATGTTTTTATAAATGTATAATTATTTGGCAGTTCAGAAACATCGAAAAAAACATTTTGTTTCATTATTATGTAATATATATTTCCTCTCTCCGTTTGTGTATTTTGAGTGTGACTGCAGGAAAACTCCCAGTTGGTGTAAACTTGTCAAATAAAATTCTAATTATTAGTGACACAATGGTCAAACTCTGTTTACTGCCCTATCTCATTGTTGAAATTTGCTATTGGAGATAAGAATATAAATTATGATTTACTGCTGCAACTCTTTTACCTTCTAAACATTTCCATATCATTTTTGTAACGTGTTTTTATTTTATATTTATGTTATTTATTTATACAATCTCGACCATTTGTCCGCCTATCAGCAGGTGGCGTTATTTAGTGCAGTTTGTGGCCAGCAGAGTTTCTTCTTAAATTTCTGGCTCAAGAACCTCTGAAACCAGTTTGAAAGTAATACCAGTAATTCTACTACCATCTTCTAATTGGACTCTTTTGAATATCTAGTCATAAAGGTTTCAAACAATGCTTTATTTCTAACATTATATAAACCACCAAAACCAAACTCTGATTTCTTCAATGAATTTAATGACCTTCTGTCTGTAATATGAATTGAGTACGACCAACTAATCATTGTGTATGACTTCAATATCCATATTGACAACCAACAAGACGGACAAGCAAAATTATTAAGTGAAACTCTTTATAACTTTGGGCTGACCCAGCATGTCAAACAGCAAACACACGACCGAGGACACACTGTAGACTTAATTATTAGCAAAGGTTTAAATATCTCTAACATTTCTGTAGTTGATACCATGCTATCTGACCATCTGTGTGTTTTCTCTGAAAGCTCCATCTCTACCAAATGTTCGAGTCACAATGGAACCCTTGTCAAACTGCATTTTCAAGGGGACAGTTCAGTTGAAACTTTCAAACAAATCTACTCTCCTACCACCCCCCCAGTTCCACTTCTGTAAGCAAGCTGGTGGATAACATCCTAGCAAAAATCTCAGACATTTTCGATACCATAGCTCCAACTAAAGTTAAAGTAGTTTCGGATATAAAGTCGTTTTTATGGACTAGGGATCCACTGGTAAGTAGTGAAAAAAAGGGATTGTCGACGAGCAGAAAGAAAATGGTGAAAAAATAAACTCCAGGTTCATTATGAGATCTACAAAAACAGGCTGAACAGATACCATTTAACTTTGAAAGATGCAAGGGAATCGTTCTTTTCTGAAATCATTAACAGAAATATTAATAATGTGCTGATTTTGTTTGCAACAGTTGAGAGACTAAGTAATCCTTCAATGACCATAGCCCCGAAATAAACTCCACCAGAGCCACAATAAATTTGCCAGCTTTTTTACTGAAAAGATTCTAGCAATCAGATATTCAGTCTATGCTTCAGTACAGAACCCACTACCAATATCATCCCCAATCAGCACCAACGTAGAGAAAAGGTCTGGATTCCATGAGTTAAACCAAATAAACCTTCATTAAATCATTAAACAATAAAGCTCCTCCTCTTGCTACCTTGATTTATTAACCACAGCTTTTCTAAAAAAAGTTTTCCCTGTCATTAAGTCTGATCTGATTCTAACAGTTAGTTCATGCCTCCTGTCAGGTGTCTTCCCCCAGGCTTCAAAAACAGCTGTTATCAAACCACTACTAAAGAAAAACAACATGGAGAACACATTAATGCAGAACTACAGACCAATCTCTAATCTGCCATTCATCAGCAAGATGATTGAAAAAGCTGTTTCAACAATTAAATAGTTTCCTAACAATAACCAACCACTTTGATACTTATCAATCTGGTTATGTGCTCATCACAGCACTGAGACTGTCCTAGTCAAAGTTTTCAATTACATTTGAACGTGGTAGACTGTGGTAGAAGCACAGTTCCAGTTCTCTTGGACCTCAGTGCAGCGTTTAACACTATTGATTGTAAAATACTAGTGGAACGACTGGAGAGTTGGGTCAGACTCTCTGGTACAGTACTTAGCTGGTTTGAGTTGTACCTGAAGAACAAACAGAAATCACATGTGGGGTCCCCCAGGACTCCATCCTGGCCCCCTTCTATCTGATATCTATATGCTCCCTCTACCCCAGATTATAATGACCAATAAAATTAATTAACATAACTATGCAAATGATACTCAGCTGTACATAACAATGTCACCAGGTGACTATGTGCCGATCTAAGCAGTAAATAAATGCATCGAGCAAATCAGTAAACTGAGCAGAAACAAACTGAAGTAGTTATTTTTGGACCTAAAGAGGAACGATAAGGAGTCAGCACATTATTAATCTCAATTAATATGAGATTAAGATATAAGATTTAAATGTCGTGTGTTGGTCAAAAATTACTCCGGGGTTCTTTACATTAATTATTACCAGAGGCCAAATTAATGCCATCCAGATGAAGTGATTGATTTAGCAGCTTCCTTTTTAAAGGTTCTGGTCCAAAGACAACAACCTCTGTCTTGTCTGAATTTAGGAGCAGAAAATTCAGAGTCATCCAAGTTTTTATGTCTTCCAGACACGCTAGTAATCTACCTAACTGATTAGTTTAATCAGGTTTTATGGATAAATATAATTGTGTATCATTAGCATAACTGTGGAAATTCATACCATGTTGTCTAATTCTTTTACCAATAGGAAGCATATATATAGTAAAGAGAATCGGTCCAAGCACAGAACCCTGTGGTACTCCACAGGTAACCATTGAGTGTGAAGAAGATTCATCATTAGCATGAACAAACTGGAATCTGTCTGACGGATATGATTTAAACCTGCCTAGTGCTGTTCCCTTGATCCCTACAACATGTTCGAGCCTTTCTAAGAGAATATTAGGATCCACGGTGTCAAAAGCAGCACTGAGATCTAACAAGACCAGAACTGTCACAAATCCATTATCTGAGGCCATTAGAATATCCTTAGTAACTCTTACCAGTGCTGTTTCAGTGCTATGATCAGCTCTAAAACCTGACTGAAATTTCTCAAACAGGTTGTTGCTGTTTAGATGCTCACATACTTGATTAGCAACAATTTTCTCAAGAATTTTGGATAAGAAAGGAAGGTTAGATGTAAGTCTGTAGTTAGCTAAGTCATCGTGATCCAGGGAGGGTTTCTTAAGTAAAGGTTTAATTAATTAATTAATTAATTAATTGGTATTGGGTCTAACATACAAGTTGAGGGTTTAGATCAGGGATCACCAACACGTTGCCCGCGGGCACCAAGTTGCTCTCAGGGACAGCATGAGGTGCCCTCCGTATGGACATGTTTTAAAAATAGCAAAAAATTGAAATGCACTGAGAGATTAATAGAATAAAGTGCTGCATGTTGAAATGTATTTGTTTCCTGTCATGAATAATTATACATTTTTGTGAGCAATTAATATATGATCAGACATAGCATATTAACAAAGAATTAATATTATTATGAAATACGTAAAGATGAAGCATACAACTGTGTAATGTACAGGTAGCCCTTCATATTACTTATGACCCTTCAAGTAGCCCTCAGTATCAAAAAGGTTGGAGAACCCTGGTTTAGATGAAGCTAATATTTGTGATAATTCCGAGAGTTCAATAGAATCAAAATGGTACAGACATAAACATGGTTCTACAGTTCTCTCTGATGCAGCCTCATTTACTGAAAGAGAGTTAATCATGTTTGGGAGAATGCCAATTATATTATTTTTAATATAATTTATTTTATTTATGAAGAATCCTATAAAGTCATCACTACTAAGAGAAGGGGGAATAGTTGGCTCAACAGAGCTATGACTCTGTGTAAGTTTGGCAACTGTACTAAGAAGAATCCTAGGATTGTTTTTATTTACCTCTATTAATGATGAGAAATATGCTGTTCTAGCTTTTCGAAGGGCATTTTTATAAACTAGTAGACTATTTTTCCAAGTTAGAAAGAAATCATTTAAGTGTGTAGAGCACCATTTTCTCTCCAGGTTCCTAGTATTCTGCTTTAAATTATGCAACTCTGCACTAAACCAGTGAGCCAGCCTCCTATGGCTGATTACTTTCTTTTTTAAGGGGTCTACACTGTCTAGTGCCAAACGCAGTGAGGTGTAATACTTTGAACCAGACCATCAATTTCTTAAGGGTTAGTGTTGGAATTACTGCCATCCACTGTGGTATTCTGAGACGGATAGGGAAGCAAGAATGGAACAGATTCTTTAAAACTTGTTACAGCATTGTCTGATAAAGTTCTACTATAATGAAATGTTCTTTCAGATTTTGAAACATTGAGTAAAGTAAATTCAAAGGTTATCAAAAAATGGTCAGATAGGACTGGGTTATGTGGGAGGACTATTAGTTCATCACACTCAATGCCGTATGTCAGTAGAATGTCTAAAGTGTGCCGACTAGAGTGTGTGGGTCCCTTCACTTTCTGAGTAAAGCCAATTGAGTCTAAGATAAAATTAAAGACTGCAGTTAAGCTATCACTTTCAGTGTCCACGTGAATATTAAAATCCCTTATTATAATTATCTGATCAGTGTTTAAAACTAAATCAGATAAAAAAATCTGAGATCTGGTCCAAGAATTGAGAGTAAGAGCCTGGTGGACGATACAAAACCACAAACAAAAGTGGATTTAATGTTTTGCAGCTTGGATGAGGAAAACTAAGGTTTGGATGTTCAAAAGAGCTGTAATGATAATTGGTTTAGGGCGAATTTGTAAATCTGAATGAAAGATGGTTGCAACTCCTCCTCCTCGCCCACTACTTCTAGGAATGTTAAAATTTCGAGAATTGGAAGGACTTGACTCATTTATAATTACAAAATCCTTCTGCTGCAGCCAGGTTTCTAATAGGCAAAATAGATCAATTTTATTATCACATATCAAGTCATTTACTAATAAAGCCTTTGAGGAGAGGGATCTTATGTTTAGTAAACTACATCTAATTACTCTATTTTCTTGTTTGCTCCAAGTCGTATTTATTTTAATGAGATTTTCAGAGTTTGCTTTTGTCAGGTTAACTTTTAGTCTATTTGATTTTGGCCATTGGTAAAACACTGTCTCAATGGGGTATTGAGTAGGTAACAGTACAGAAGCTACAGAGAGGCGGGTTAAACTATGAATCTGCTTCCTGGTCTGGACCCTGGTTTGTCAGTGTTTTGAAGGACTAGGAAATTTATCCAGATTCCTAGAAAGAAGTGCTGCTGCATCCAAAGTGGGATGGATGCCGTCTCTCCGGATCAGACCAGGTTTTCCCCAAAAAGTTTTCCAATTATCCATGTAGCCCATGCTCAGACAACCATCGATGAAATGACAGCATGCGGCTAAACATGTCGTCACTGGTCCGATCTGGCAGGGGTCCAGAAAAGATTACACAGTCCAACATCTTTTTAGCAAACTTACACACCGAAGCAACACTAATTTTAGTGACCTCCGATTGGCGTAACCTGGTGTCATTTCCGCCAGCGTGAATAACAATCTTACTGTATTTACGCTTATCCTTAGCCAGCAGTTTCAGGGGGGATTTTATGTTGCCTGTTCTGGCTCCTGGAAAACATTTGACTATGGTAGACGGTGTCTCTAAAGCCACGTTTCAGACTATGGAACTGCCAATTACCAGAGTCTGTTCCTCAGTGGGTGCGTCACTGAGTGGGGAAAAACTGTTAGAAACGCGGACAGGTTGGTGGTTCCCTTTGGGCAGAGAACTATGCTTCTTACATACCGTCACCCATCCGGCCTAAGATCCCAGCTGCATTGGTTCTGTTTGTTCCGCGCTGGCTAACGGGCCTCGGCTATTTACTGGATTCTCAACAGCGTGGAGCCAGGCCTCTAACTCTGAAACTCTCGCCTCCAAAGCTACGAAAATGCTAAATTTATTTAACTTACCATTATCACTAAAGGAGGCGGGAGAGTAACTAAACATCTGACACAGAGAACAGGAGAGAGGAGCCGCAGAGGGGGAATGAGAGATGGAAGCCATAGCTACTACGAAGCTGAGCTAACGAACTAGCGAGACCCTAGCACACCGAGAGCAACCACGTGAAACACAAATGGTTCCCAAAACGTAAAGTACACCAACTGGAAATAAGTGTAGTAGTGTGCTTGTGTGTTAAAAATAACTTAGAAAGCAGCTGTCTAACAGCTCGTTTAGAAAAGCCAGTGAGCAGGCTGTTACAGTAGTCTAACCTGCTGGAGACAAATGCATGGATAAGTCTCTCTAAGTCTGGTTTCCACACTATTCCACTGATCTTAGCAATGTTTTTCAGATGGTAAAAAGCTGTTGATGTTATTGCTTTGATGTGGCTGTTTAAGTCCAGGTCCAAGTCCATGATTACCCCTAGATTTCTAACCTGATTTTTTGGTTGAAGACAGAGAGACTCAAGATGACTGATAACACTTTTTCTTTGTGTCTGTGGGCCAAAAACAATGATCTCAGTTTTGTCTGAGTTTAACTGGAGAAAGTTGTTTTGCATCCACAAACTGATCTGTTCAATACAGTGACAGAGTGTATCTATAGGCCCATGTTCACCTGCTGTCAGTGACATGTAGATCTGAGTGTCATCTGTGTAGTTATGGTTAGACACATTATTGCTGTTAATTAGCTGACCCAGTGGAAGCATGTACAAGTTGAATAAAAGTGGTCCCAAGACTGACCCCTGGGGGACTCCACAGGTCATGGGAATTTTGTTTGAGACACAGTTGCCAATTTCGACAAAGTACGTCCTGTCCTCGAGATAGGACTTGAACCAGTTTAGAACAGTACCAGAGATTCCCAACCAGTTTTCTAACCTGTGAAGTAAGATCCCATGGCCCACTGTGTCAAAGGCAGCGCTCAGGTCCAGCAGAACTAAAACGGAGACTTTACCTGCGTTGGTGTTCATTCGGATATCATTTGTCACCTTGATCAGAGCTGTCTCAGTGGCGTGGTGGGGCCTAAAGCCTGACTGGAAAGTATCAAACACATTGTTAGACAGGAGAAAGTAAGTGAGCTGGTGATATACTACTTTCTCTAGGACTTTTCCTAAGAATGGTAGGTTTGATATGGACTGGTAGTTGCTCAGTACCGTGGCATCAAAGCTGCTCTTCTTTAGAAAAGGCTTAATGACCGCAGCTTTTAAGGCATTTGGGAATGTTCCAGTCTCAAGTGAGATGTTAACTAACTGACCAAGTTGTGGTAACAAGCTGATCCGCACAGACTTTAGAAATCAAGTGGATAATTCATCAAGGCAAACATGAACTCAGACCAGATATAACCTCTTTGATTGTTTTGTCACTGACAGGTGTAAAATGTGTGAGCTCAAGGTGTTTATCTGGAAACAGTTTTGCCATTTGCCTTGCACTTTGTCATTAAAAAATATTGCAAACTCATTGCACTTAGATGCAGAAATTAGTTCTACAGTAAGGGCAGTGAAACTTGAGGATAAGTTAATCTGTTCACCGTGGCAAACAGAACACGAGAATTGTTTTTGCAGTTTGCGATTATTTCAGAGAAATACTTTTCCTTGCTCCACGTAAAATCTGGATAAACACACAAAGCACTTCTTTGTAAACCTCATGATAAACCTGGAGCTTTGACTTGCGCCATTTCCGTTCAACTTTCCGGGCACTCCTTTTTTTGTGCCCTGACCAAAACATCATTTCTCCAAGGTGCCTTTTGCTTAGTGTTAACCATTTTAACCTTGACGGGAGCAATAGTATCCAAAACATTTACAACCCTTGAAGTGTAAGAGTCCAATAGATTATCAACATTTGAACATGGGGGATTTTCAAATCTGATCAATTCCATAAACTGTGTCCTTATTGTATCATTTATGTATTTTCTCAGAATAACTCCAGGCCCAACTACTGGTTTGGGTACAACAGATAGGTCAAAGAAGACACAAAAATGATCAGATAAAGCAACAATAACAACATTTACATTTGATATATTGTACCTTTTGTAATGACTAGATCTAGAGTGTGGCCTTTCTTGTGAGTCGCATCACTCACGTGTTGAGTTAAACCAAACATTTCAAGGACAGCACTAAGTTCTTTGGCATGCCTATCATTGGTTACATCCACATGTACATTAAAATCACCTGAAATTACTAAACAATCAAATTCCATGCAAACAAATGTAAGTAATTCAGTAAAATCTTCAATAAAACAATTATGTGGTTGTTTGTAAATTGTCATATAAAATATGGAAGATTGTTTGATCTCCATTGTGAATGGCACATACTCAAACGATGGAAAAAATCCAAATGACAGTTTGTGGGTCAATATATTGTCCCTGAAAATGGCCCAAACAACCCCTCTGGTTTTGGCGTGTTTCAGACACAAAATTGAAGTGAGATGGACTACACTCAATCAAAAACTGCATTGCCAGAGTTTTTGTCGAGCCACGTTTCAGTTAAAAACATACAATTCAGATTATAAGAGGAAAGTTTTTTAATGATCTGACATTGAGAACAGCATGTTTGAGATTTATCTGTGTTTGCGTAGATGGTCAGCCTTCTATCACATTGTCTTCTAAAGACAAAAGATCCCAGTCTGTTTCTTTTAATCGCAGCTACACGGACTGCGATAATGACATCTGGATGGATGGACAGTTTTAACTCATAAAAGGTGGTCCAACAGCTGATTCCATGATGGAGACTCAAACCTGTAATTGTCAATGCTTAATAAAAGACTAATTTGAATACTTGATCTGATTGATGTATGTTAATTTGTTGTTCACTGCTTTGTCTTCTGTTTTGTCTGAATTCCAACAGTCTGACCCAGGTTGTTTACTCATCCTTATAAAAGTCTGTTTTGATTTCGGGTGTGTAGGACAATTCAAGCAACGCTTGGTATGTGCTGATCCTCTTTGTTAATTAACAAGCCAAGTTAAATACTCTTGGACCACAGAAGGAATCTTATCATCATTTTATTTAAGATAATTTATTACTGATCAAATATATAAGTAAGATTTCTAAATCAATGAAAAGTCAAAAACCTTGCTGTCAGGTTCCCCGGAGGCATGCAAAGGAGGAAGAACAAGATATGAAAGCAAGCAGATACTAAGCTCTCTAGCCATCCCCTGAAGCACACCTACAAATTTAGGTCCAGGACTTCTACTACCTGTGTTTGATCTTTGAAGGAAGACCTTAAGGTTATCTCACTCTGCTTCACAGCTGTGTTAAAATCTTTCCTTGCTACTTCAAATCGTAACTGTTGCCAAAACTGTGAAATATCGGCTCTCACATGCTGGAGAAATAAAAAAGGACTTAAAAAACATACCATGTTAGAATACTACACATCATACATCATGAGAGGTTGATTAGATAAATACTTGTGTTACTTTTGTATGCCTAGGTGTTAAAATCATAAGACTCTTACAGTTAGTTTTAGCGTATTTCGGTTGGAAAGTTCTCACACAACTGAATAAAAAAAGACTACATTCATTAGAACTCAGAAAAACAAAATTAACATTGGTTCAAATCACCAAAAGAAACTTTGAGAATGTTTGTAATATCCTACCTCCCACTGTGACTGGACAGACTGGGTGAAGTTCTCCATCTCTTTGAGTTGAGAGTGAGTACAGAAAGCCTCCATGCCCTTAGCTGCTCTCAGGAACTCCTCAAGCAACTCTGGGTCAAGAGTCTCCTGGGGAACAAGGTAGGAAAATCTTTATTATGCTAAAAAAAAAGGTAAACCCCAAAAATGTGTTACAAGCTTAATTTTGACAGCTTTGGTTAAAAAACTCCATATTTTAGATTTAAATAAACAAATCATGACCTACATTTTATCTGGCTGTGAACTTTTTAAATCTCTGTTTCCTCACGGCCAACATTTACTAGACAAATCTGAAGCCAGCATGGAGAAATGGCCCATGATAAACTACAACACTAATGCTTTAATAGGATTTTTACTGGGAATATCAAGGCTGACTGATATTAGAGAGTAATGCAATGTTACTGTCAGATATAGTAGTGACCACATAAGTTGCATTCACATTTGCTTCAGTTCTGACTTATGTACGCTCCCAGCTCTCTCTCTTCAGCATCTTGGAAGATGCAATGTGTGTCAGGTGGTGGACATGTGCTGCTGTGAGACTTAATTTATCTGGCAGAATATTCTATTGGCATGCAAAGTGTGAGCACAGGGTAACTGGAATATATTATCAAACAAGTATTGTTGTATTGCAACACTAACTTTGTAGCATAAATACATTACCCACTGAAAAGATCTAAATATTTGAATACAGGGAAACAAAGTTATATATTACCACTTGTGGTGGAAAGAATTTAATGTTAAGATTTATCTGTACTTTGTAATCAACTGTGACCTGGTTTACTAAATGTTGTAGTATCAGTTTGAACGATTAGTCTTATTGAGTGACGTCTTTACCCAAGACAGGGTCAGAGAGTTTTGATAATGATAGTCCATATCCTGTGTTACCATGGAGATGGCTCTTCAACCGGGCATCCTTAAAGATATACAAAGTTCTCAGCTTTCTAATCTAAGAGAAAGGCGCCACTAAGTCTCTGATTTTCATCTTGAGAGTTGTACTTTATCGAGTAGAATAGATAGACCAAGATTGCTAGAAATAATATAAGCTTGTTGTTGTAAGACCGAGACAGTCAGTATTCTACATTTACTGTGATGTGTTACTGTCCTCCTGTACGATCAATTCAAATCATATTAAAACCTCCAAATGTTTAAAGGAATCTCTCGTATTTATTAAGAGTCTCAAAATAACAAAATATATTTTTCTCTGCAAAGGTTTTTGCTAGGGTTTGTTTGTTTATTTGTTTTTCTGGTAGCAATGTAACTCAAAAAGTTATGGTCAGATTTCGATGACATATTCAGGAAATTTCCACCATAGAATTGGGAAAAGCTGATTACATTTTGGGTTTGATCCCAACATGAAGCTTGTATCCACCCTCAGTATCAAACCAGTGGTGCTATCTTGGACTCCTCTCAGGTCTCAAACAGCAGCAGCCCTGCTCAGTTGGACCATATGCACAGAAAATGAATAGCATGTGCTAATCTGCCCTCTCTGCTGGGTGTCAGCATGAACACAGCCATGCATCTTACTAACAGACATTTTATTGGAGAAGTACCGAAAGTAAAAATTAGATCATAACATGGGGATTGGGGGTGATGTGTGAACCTGGTGGAGGTCTGCGCTCTCTGAGTGCTTTTCTAGTTTAAATATGTTAACTGTATACCATATCATGCAAAAAAACAAATTCCACCTACCTCTTTCTTTGATGCTTGCTGAGCTGAAAGGCACTTATCACTGAAGGTAAAGATTGCTTCCATGATGTGCCCCTGCAGGCAGTGCTTGGCCTCCTCAAAGTGATTCCTGGCCAGAGCCTGGGCCTTCAAGTAGGCCTCTGTGTAGCCCTGGGATGGAGCCTCTAGAGAAGATGTTTCAGTGAAGAGATCTGGCGATTCCACCTGAGTCTGAGGAGTCAGTGGTGGAACTGGTTGCCTCTTAGGACTGGTCTGAGGTGATAATTGATCCCTGGATTGTGACTGAGAGGTGTCTTGGTGCGTTTGTGACTGTGCTGGCTGCTGGGTTTGTGATGGGAATAGGGCTGGAGGCATAGGTGGTGGCAATGATTGGAGCTTTATTTCAGTCACTGATTGACTACTGGTTTGAAGTTGTGACTGAGCTGTTGGTTGTGATAGAGGTTCTGACACCCCGCTGGACTGCTGAGTAGAATTTACATTGGGTTTGGTTGGGGACAGAACAAAAGGTTTTCTTTCCACCCAAGGTTCAGACACTACACCAGGTATAGGCAGTGCGTGAACTTTGGCCTGGTTCTGTGATGGTAACACAGTTTCTAATGTGATCTGTGTCTGCTCCTTCTCTTTTGGCAAGGCTTCAACATTTAGCATGGTTCTTTCAGTAGCAGTTAGTCGTATGGGGTCAGTTATTGCATCTGTCTGTAACTGAGCAGATGACTGTAGGTTTGGCTGAGCTGGCAAGTCAAACACAGCTGGTAGATCCAACTTTGCTTGGGCCAGAGGTTTAGGCTGTGGAGGTGACACACTTTTGATCTCAATTACTGGGTGCAGTGGAACCTGGGAGTGCGTGGGCAAGGAAGAGGGCTGCTGATGGGGAGGATCAGGTTGGGACTGTTTAGTCTTGGTAGGAGTTTTATTTTGTGGCAACGGCTGTATCTGGTTGTGTGTTTGGGACTGACCTTGAAGAGTGTGTAGTTGGTTCTGTGAAGAGAGCTGAGGATGAGACTGGTGTGGTGATGGTAGCAGTGGTGGTTGTAGAGGTATTTGAGTTTGGATCTGATGCTGAGAGTGGTGTTGCATGTAGACCTGATTCTGAGTAGGTAAATATGTTTGAGACGGAGGCTGGTGATAAGGCTGGGGCTGCAGTTGTGGGTGAAACCAGCTCTGTTGCTGAATTTGGCCTTGCTCTTTCTGTGCTATATTATAAGCTTCTCTTCGGGGACTCTGTTGGACATGGCTCTGGGGAAGAGTTTGAATCCAAGATTGAGTGTTTCTCTGAGGACTAATTTGAGGCTGAGTACTGGATAGACCTAACACATACCCATGGGGGCTGATCTGAGTTGCTGGGTGAGACCACTGTGGTAAAGTCTGAGCTGCTGAGTACTCCTGAGAATGTGAACCTTGAGCAATTTGCTGGGGGTACAGTTGTGAAACTGGATGTGTTTTTTGGGGAATGGCTTGATTTGGTATTTCTTGTTTGTCTGCCCATTGTTGAGATGGAAACTGAGGTTGAGGGTAAATCTCAGGGTAAAGGAAAGGTTGAGTTGTAGCTTGAATATGCTGGATAGACATTTGGGTTGAGGATTTACCTTGTGGCCACGCTTGCAGTTGGTACTGAGAATAAAGACCCTGGTGAAAGAATGGTGGCTGAGTGAGAGTTGTGGGATCAGGGGCTGAATGATCTTGATAACAAACTCCTGCTTGAACTTGGGGCTCAGTGTAAATTGGTGGTTGAGGCTGAATTGACCCAGACATTGGCTTAACAAAATGCAGAGCCTGACCAATGGAATGAGCATCAGATTTAAGTCTTGCCTTTTGCTGAGGATGGGTTTGAGCCTTTGTACTTGCTGGGCAAAGGTTTTGAGACTGAGGTTGCAAAGGAGCTTGATCTCCCACATTTCTTTGGATCTCATGTGAGCACAATGAATCGCCAAGAAGGTGTGGTTGTTTTTTTAACTGGAGTTGTGGGTGAGACTGAGACAAGCTTTGATGATCATGGGTTTCAGGCCTTTCAGTTGTTGGTGGTTTAGGAGACGGGGGTCTAACAGGAGCCCAAGACTGTGGATGACTACGAAGCTGAATATGGGATGGCACAGGAAGCTGAATAAAGCCTGGTAGGGGTGGCTGGTTAGGAGAGGTAGGTCTGACTGGAGGCCCTGCTTGGACATGCTGAGGTCCACAGACGAGACTTGTTTGAGATTGACTCTGGGGTTGTGGAAGTATTTGTCTCTGTGACTGACTTTCACTGATTCTTGTTTGGGACATGGTTGTTGGTAGCTGCTGCCTATCTTCACAAGAGTAACCCAGACTTCTGGACTGAACTTGAACCTGGTCCCCTGACTGAAGCGTAACCTGCACATTAGGTACTGATTGATTTTCAACATGTGGTTTTGTACTACACTTGAGCTCAGATTGAGTCTTTGAATCTGAATCAGGTTCTGTCTGTCTTACATGAGGGTCTGTTTGTTTTTGATAGTCTTGAAGCCGCTTCTTTTGTTGCTGTTGCTGCTCTTCTTTTACGGAGTGGAGCGGTTCTTTTTGCTTTTTCAACTTTACTTGTGATTCAGTGTGTGTTTTACCAGTTGATGTATGTTGTGAAACAACCTGAGCGGAACTTTCTTCTCTTATTAACTGTGACTTGATCTGTGTAGTCTGAACGCCATAGTGTGTAGAACCTTGGTTTTGAGAAGAAGCTGGACTTTTCTTTTTTTCCAGCACTGTTTTCTGAAGCCACGGGCGGGTTTTCATGGCCTGAGCCTTTCTGCTCTGAAGTTCTTGTGAATTCAAAGATTTTTTCTTTACAACTGGTTGCTGATGGGAAGTCGCCTCCTGGAGTTCTGCTGTCTGTTTAAAAACTTTTTTTTCTTTTACATTTGCAAGTGTGTGCTGATCTCCTTGAAACTGGCAGACTGTTTCGTGATTGTCTTGTTTTTCTTGTTTGTCCTGACATGGTTGTGGTTGCTCTGGACTCAACACATGCTCTTTTTTCTCTTTAAGTTTTTGCTGTGGTTTGTATTTTAATGGTTGTTGCTTTTCTTGCTCACTTTTTCTGGTAGGTGCCATTTGCATGGGTTGTTGTTGGGGTATATGATGAATATTTTGAATTTTCTGACGTTTTTGTGCACTGGCATCTTGGCGAGTGTGAGTTTGGTCCTGATCAAATACTCCCACACCGGTCTGCATCACAGCTTGTGCATACGTATATGGCATTGGTGGAGACATCATCTTTTCTTCTCTGTGTTCTTGGACGACTATCTTTGGCACAAATGTTTCTTCAGTCTGATGCGAAATGACACTTGTCTCTGACTGAGGAGTTTGAAGCCTAGTCTCTGATTGTCTCAGGTGTTGAGGCTTTACTTTAACTTGAATGAAGACTTTTGATGGAGGACGAGCTTCTGGGGGGCTTCTGCTTATGTCCTTTCTTGCACCCAGGCTACTGAGCAAACCAATAGCTTCCTGGAATTGAACACATACAATAGAAAAGCATCTGTTTGCAGCCAATATATTTATGTACACTGGTGCGGTAAAACAACTGACCTGAGCCTGGGCAACAGCAGTTTGGACCCGTTTCTGTATAGCAGAGGCATGAAGGTACTGAATAGGTGTGGTTTTTTGACTAGTCATAACTATAACCTGCAGGTCCTGCTCCTCTGTGACCACCTGGCCCTCTAGCTGTAGACCCCGGGAAATAATAACCTGGGAATCCAAATAGTACTTTATAAACATAAGTGTTTCATTGAAAAATATATCTGTTTTCCTCATGAAGGAACCTAGGGTAGAATACTCTTGTTCTGTATGGCATCATACCGAGGCTCTTGGGTCCCGGCCCTGTAGGTTTTGTTGTCGATCTGGGGCTCTCAGCTGCTCGTACAGTTCCCTCGCCTCCATTTCCCAGAGTAGAAGTTCAGCTAGTCTGGTGTCCAACCCAGACACACTATGTTGAAGCTCTGCACAAACCTGTTCTGCTTCAAAAAGGGTTTGCATCACCTGAGGCAAAACAAGGCCACTGTTATCATTCACATATTATACATGGCACATGTAATAATCACGAATGAAAATTGTTAAACATAGTTAGAAAAATATCAAATAGATAAATGATGGTAAACTTTTTCTTACTTCAGGTATAGCAACCCTAAGCTTCTCAAGCTGATCAGGTGGATATTCTGCATATGGCTCAAGAGCCCCAAGATTTACTTCTTTTATCCGTCTTATTGTGAACTGATGGGGGGTGGGGTACATATATAATTATGGACATGGCGTTGGAAAAAAACAGGAAATGAACATTATGTGCAATGAATGGTTGATGTCTCTGTTGGTCTGACCTGTAACCGTTTCCTGTATGCTCTCAAAGAACCTGCCATTGCTTCTAGAGGCTCTTTAAGAATCAGAGTAGCCTCTCTGATTAAGTATTGGAGGACCTGGGTGTCAGCTGGAATATCTGCACTGGGCTCTGTTGTGTTTTCCTGACGAAAAAAAGGGACAAGAAAAGCTAATGACAAGAAATGCTAAAACCTCCCCAATGACAGAGGCTGCATCATGCTATGGGGATGCTTCTCTTCAGTAACAGCAGAGAAGATGATGTGGAGATCGATGGAGCTAAATTCAGGAGAGTCCTGGAAGAAAACCATCTAGAGGCTGCAGAAGACTTAGAACTGCTGTGGATGTACACCTTTCAGCAGGACAACAACCCTAGCACTACGACCAGTTCTACAATGGAATGGTTTAGGTTACTGGTGTGTGCTTCAAACGTACAATAACACATAGCTTTTATCCCTTTAATTTTGTCAAACTGTGTAAAATTTCTGTTTCTTTTACTCTATGTTTAAAATTCACAAAAAATAATGGCATATACAAAGAACAGATTATGATCAAATGTAGAATCTGTGCTGGGTTAAATATTGCTTCTGCACAGACGCTCTCCAATGACTCTGTCTAAAGTTAATACAACCGCATGCCACACTGCAGTATATTTAAAGGTAAGCATTTGGAAAACCTTCACTTCACATTATTTTGTTTTGGTCTATCATACAAAATAAAATCCATTTTAATTTATGACTGTAACATGACCAAATTAAAAAAATGCAAAGGGTTAGTATACTTTTGCAAGGCAATTTATGTATCCACCAGTGGTCCACCTGTAGATGAAATTCTGCCTGACAAAAAATTACTGCAGTCACTTGTCAGTAAAAAACAAAGACAACATCACAGATCCTTCGTTTTATGTCTTGGATAACTTACTAAAGTGTTTCTTTTGACAAACTCTGCCCAGTGCTTGTTGAGTTTCCGTAGCTCCTCCGCCAGGCCTCTACTGGTATTAGGGTCAGTTGACTCCATCAGGAAACTGCCCAGCTCATTTAAATGGGCATGTCTAGATCCCCACTCACTCATGGACTCAGATGTTACCTGTACAGAAGCAGCAGCACAGATAAGACTTGTATCAGTTGAAAGAAAACTTTCACAATGCCTGGTAATATTACACCTAAAGTGGCTGTATGAAGTGCTCAGTGTTCTAACTGCATCTGACTAGAATTTGGGGTTAGGGAGGGGATCCTTGGAACTGTATGGACCTGTAATTAAGAAGACGAGCAAAATACAAATGTTTTTGTTTATTACTGTCAAAACTGATATGGAGTAGTTGATTTGTAATCACAGGGTTATAGGTTTTAATTCCACCTTCTGTCAGTCATGTGTTGATGTGCCCCTAAGCCTAAGTTGCCTACCAACCTCCGTATCGGTGTATGAATGTGTGTGTGTTCGTGAGTGTGAACGGATGAATGTGGCTCCAGTGTAAAGCGCTTTGAGTGGTTAGTATGACTGCAAAAGCACCTTATAAATTCACTCCATTTACCATTTAATACTTCAGGCTTCAGAGTCAGTGGATTTTGGTCCACCACTCTAAACTAAAGTCATTTTAAAGCAGGTATTTTTAGAAAATAAGTAGGCAGACATAACATGTCATCTCTTCCAGAGCATTCAAGCTTGCATTACTTGGTAGCAATAGCACTTAGATTCTCACTGTTGTGTGTTTTTTAATAGACCCCATCCATTCCTCTACTCTAAATGGTTCAAGAACAGCACTAATTTTAATTTTCAGATATTTAAAAAAAGAATTTTAGCAAAATTTGCAGAAATGTAAAGTAACATTTGTCTGGGTACTGATCTAACTAGCTGATAGTTTAAAACTGATACTAAAAGTATAGGACACACAGAAATCTGCTACCAGCTGGAAGTATTTACCTCAAGTAACACTGACAGCTTGTAACATTTCAAAGTAATTCCTTCATTCTGTGTATGTTATCGAAAATATACATGTTTACAATATTCTAAAATAACGAGGTTAGGCGACAAAAAGAAGGCTTAGTAGTTATTGGCTTAAACTCCTGTCAATAACTAAATCAAAACTAAATGTTTGAGCATAATACCCTTAATGTGTTGCCATGGCTCTGTGTTATAGAGCCCTGTTCAAGCCAAGCCTTTAGGGAGCTTAGGCAGTCATTGTACGAGTCCCAGGCAGACAGAACCCGCCCCATCAGGAGCTTGGCTGATGACACCTCCTCCAAAACCGCAGCAGTGTCGTCCTCCAGCTGCTTCACCTGCTGATTTACCTGGTGGTAATCCGCAGCTAAGAAGAAAAGAACAACATAGACCAAAATACTGCTGTGAAAAATGCCACCTTCCATCTCTTAGTTCTGAAAGTTCTAGAGTGTGTTAAGTCAGTGCATCATACAGAGCTGAAAAATATTACAGCTGAAAAGCATCCAGAGAAAACTTACCGAGGGCGGATTTGCTTGAATATTTCTCTGAAATCTGTTTCAGTTTCCGAAGTGATGATTCCAGCGAAGAAGGCAGCTCCTGTTTGTTTAGTTCCTGTTCATCAAAAATGATTTTGAATCTAATTTTCCATAAAAAAATTCTGAAGCCTCTTGCATTTACTTGAAAAGAGAATAAAAAGTATGCCAGAACAGGCGTAAATTCCTCAGGTGTCTGTGTAAAGTCAACCACCTAATAGTTTTAAAAATCCTTCCTGCATTATTTAGAGACGAGAGAATTACCCATTTTCTCAGTCTCAAAACAAAGTAAAAGTGAATTAAATCCAATAAATGGGACATACCGGTCCATAGCATTGCTCGGGTGTAGCCCGGCTTTCGCCTGATGACCTGTGGAGATTAGCACCACCCCCCAAAACCCTTCAATTAACCCGTTGATAATCCTTACAGGCATAGAAAATCCATTGTCTGTGTTGCTTCTCCTTGCAGGTTGGTGTTTGTTGTGAAATGAAGGTAGACTCTGGATATGCTGCCAGTCTACTGCATGCCAATGTGATGGGATGTCCCCCACAGTTTATCTCATTTATCCAGAAAAACAGAACAGCGTTTATTTTATTTTTTGTCAAATTTATCTCTATCTTCTTAATTCAGAAATATAAAACCCTTTTTTCAAATGAATGCAACACACTTCTGTGCAAAACAACACATAGGCTGAATGCAATTTACAGTTTATAATAAACAGACATCAGGGACAATATCTTACGACATTAACATTCCTCAGTTTCCCCTTAAAAGCTGCCTATTGAAGCACTAACTAGCAACGCAACAGCAGCAGATCACATTTTAATCAGTGTCACCAGTAACTTCACAAAGGATCAGAGTGAATGCACATGTGCTGAGGGGAAAAGAAGCTGCGACTACATTCAGAGAGACAGTAGAAGCTGCAAACGGTTTATGTTTAGTGAAAGCTAAATGCTGAACCTCACGGGGACTCTATGAAGGAGACCAATGGGTAGAGGAGAGGATGAGATTCTGGACAAGGATAGCAGATGTATGGGGGCGGAGGAGCTAGTAATATTAATAATATGTAAATGAGATTACAAACCAAAATTAGAAAATGTTGGATCGACATGTTAAATCAAAATTTTCAAAATAAAAATGTATTCCAATTTTGGTTCTTTCAAAACATTTTAAAAAACTTGGAACAGTAAAGCATTTATCACTTTATAATGTTTTCATACAGGTGTGCTGAAGCAGGGAAATATCTAAAACATGCAGGGGCAGTGTGCTGTGAGGATCAGGTTTTAAATACTCAGGAATAGAGGCTTGGGCCAGTCACTCGTTTGTCCATTTCATGCCAATTCATAGCATATGTCATCAGGCGCTTCACAAAAATGCCAATTCAATTCAGTCTTAGAAATATTTTCATTAATCCTAGTTGTCTGTTTTGTTTTTTTTTGTTTTTTTTTAACGTGTCCTGTCTAGCAGTATGCTACTCAGAATTGGTGTCTGAGTACCAAGTACAAGCCCAACAGTTTTACTTTCCCAAGCAGAGTATTTCAGCTTCGCTGTAGTACGCCACATGATGTATATGTATGAAAAATCTTTATTAGTGATTACTGTGGGTTCAATTTCCTGACGTCATGGACATTAAACCGAGACAAGAAGGGAGAAAGGAAGAAGGTGAAGAAAAGAAACCGGACCAGCAGAGGCGCGAACCGACGACACAAGACAGGGAGGCAAACAAAGAACACAAGAAAACATCCCAGTCCTCCACCTCTGCCGGACGGCAGAGAAACAGTAATACAAAACAAAAACAACAAAGTGTACAGAACCAAACCAATAGTTCGGATCTAGTAGAATAAACTAAGAATTACACATTCACTACACACAAGCATTGATTAATGAACATAATACAAATGTTTCTGGTAAGCTCCTGTGAACAACTAACTAATGATGATAACCTCAGCTTAAGATATGTCCGTCCTCACCTATGTCCCCACACCTATGTGTGTGCGAGCATGCAGGTCTGAATAAGGTTTACCCATGCAAGTGATTGATAGCTGGTGTAAGGAACCGTCCTAGTTGTCAAACAATGCAGTTAGTTCCATTTATTAATGAAATTAGTAGGAAGCCTAGCAGATTGCATCAAATCACTGCCCTATAGTATTATGTCCTGCTGATGAACATGTAGCGATGGTGGAAAGAAAACTCCACGTTAACAGGGAAAAACCTGCATGAGGATCTGAGTCCGTGTGAACAGCCATCAACTAGGACTGACTGGGGGGTTGAGAAGACACAGCAGACACACAGAAACAGAAGCACTGTTCCACAAGTATGTTCTATGTTAGAGAAAAGTAGTAGCTCCTTCATTCAAAGCTGCTTTCTCACACACAGCGGGACATCACCTCTACTCCTAACATGAAAAACTAGTGATCAAAGCTCACAGCAAGGTAGGGTAAAACATATTTATTATGTTTTTTGATATTATAGATATTATAGTCTGAAAACTGTTGATCAGAAGTTTGCCATAGCATTCTGTTTGCTGCGTCTCTTGGATGAGCAACAACGATAAACATGTCCATTCTGTCAAAAAACGGAAATCTCCGATCTCTTTAGATAACTGCTAGATTATAAATCTGCTCTATTTTTGCTGTTGCTTGTAGACATATTTGAATAGGTTAGAAATTTGCCAGTTTTTGTTTGGTATAGTTTGGAAATGTGTGAAGCCAAACTATACATTACCACAGGTTGCATTTAGTCAGAAAGACATTAACGGAGCACTAATCAAACTTACATTCCATTCTTGTAGCAACACTCTGACAGCCTCTGGAGAAATATATGGTCTCTTCCAGATGCAGAGCTTGGCCCTGATTTGTCCCAGTAGATCCAGAACTGTGTGCTGGTGCTCTCTGTACTCCAGCTTGATCCCATGGTACTTAGCGGTCACTCTCACGCTGGTGAATCTGATGTTGTTGTAGAAGGAACAGATATATGGACAATAATGCAGATCAAGTTGTCTGTACCACAGTGTTCTTACAGTGGTTCCCAAAGGTCTGAACCCCGCTGCCATAATGCAGGATCTTTGTGGTGGAAACGTGATATCATAAGAAGTCGCTTTAAAAAGGTTTTATACATATATTGTAGCAGCTGAAGAACAGAATAAATTAAAAGATGCAATATTGTGGTTGTCTAAGTGTGTAGATGTATCACATAAGGTGTTAGCTGTGGACTTTGGCTCAGCGGCCATCACTGCGCCGTGTTCTGTTTAGAATGCAGTGGAATCTGTACCTTTTGTCAGGATTTGGGCTTTTCTTTGTTTGCATTTTCCTTATTTGTCTTTAGCTTTTCTTTTTGTTTGCTTTCTTTTCCTTTGATCAGTTTTCTATTGAGATGTTGATTATTTTCTTATTAGAAATGCTCTTCCAGTTCATTTCTTACTTTCTAGTTTATTCTTTATTGCATTTAGGCCCTGTCTACACCGAGATGAAACCAGGTGTAGCAGTAATGATATTTAACCAATGGGTATCCCATCCACAAGGGGGCATTGTTTCGGAACACTGTAAACGATCATGTTCGTTTTGGGTACCAGAGTGGAGAAATCTCCCAACAGTGGCTCAGTTGGGTCCCTGATATTGAGCTCTCTGGTATACTACAGCAGTTTGTGGGGACCCGTTTTGTCTCTGTGCAAACAGGGTCTTAGTTCCAGAACTGTTTGGCCTGGTCCCCCTGGTTATTGTTTCCCTGCTTTCTTTGCTCCATGCTGCATGTCTCCTCAGTCTGTCTCTCTGTTCTCTATACTGTTTCCTATCAAGCTAACTACTCCTTATCAGTAATCAAGTCTTCCTGTCTATAAGCAGCTCACCTGCAATCATTCCTTCCTGGATTCTCCTGTTTAGTTCCCGTCTGTTCCTGCTCTTCAGTCATTACTCTGTTTTCATTTCTGTGCCTGGCTACTGCCCTGTTCACGCTTTTAAAGGGCCTATATCATGCAAAATCAAGTTTTTGGAGTTTTCAACCATCTGGTAGTGTAATTTTCTCATAAAAAACCCACCAGAGTAGCCTGATGAGCCATACTCAATTCTAATGAGAATGTTAGTCTGATACTGCTCCACTGGGCTGTGATTATGGGGCGTATTTTAACCGAACAAGGAAAAAAATAGATACACCTACAACCAATCAGAGCTATGGAAGTGTGTGACGTTGCTCCGCAGAGCAACAGATAACATCTGTTGCTCCGCAGAGCAACAGATGTTATCTGTTCCTCTCTTAAAATTCCTCTTTTCAAATTAATGCGCAGTCGATATCTTGTAGAACAGACTTGATGGCAGAATCTACACGTCTCAGTTCTCCAGCAGCAGCCATCTTTGTTGTAAACAAATTCAACCCAGGCGCTCTTTGGTGACGTGGTTGGTTACATTACTGTTGTTTACCTGTCAATCATCATAAGCCAGATTTTATTGGTCCAAACAGATCCTGTTCGGGTATAATTGCTCCTCAACAGAGGAAAGCCAGACCGAACTTCCACACCATGTTGTGGGCGGGACTAAGTTCGGCTAGAACCCAGACTACCACCAGAGTGGTTTTTGGCTTAATTCATGCATGTCTGAGTAATGCTCCAGAATACTTCTCTCTGAGCAGCTGCCACTCCCTCTCCTAGAAAACAACTGAGTGTTCAACTAGTGACATCACTAGTTGCAAACAAGGGGGTGCAGGAGGCAGGTTTATAGAGAAATTAGACGTTTCACGTTGTGGTCTTACATTGACTACAGGATACAAGTTACATTTCAGGAAACATTAACACTGTATAACACCAATGGTAATATTTTATCATTTACATTTCTATCCCCGAAGTTGAAAGCTGTAAAATAGCATGATACAGCCCCTTTAATTTTTTTCAAGTCCTGTTATTGTTATTTTTATCAAAATGCCTTTATTTTTATCTCGGTCTCAAACATTTCCTGATTCTTGTTTAAACTTTGACTATTCCTTTATTTAAAGCATGCACATGAGCCAGCGGTGGTAAAACTCCTGGATAACTGAAGTTGATTAAAGGCTCCCACTCAATTAAATACTGGATATATTTCACATGATATGCAGAAAAGGTTTTAGATTATTTTTAAACAACTAATTGTTTGTGTCATTAAGCCCAAGCATTTTAACTACGGGGGAACACGTTTGAGAGCTACTCTAGTTTAAAATGACAATTCACCTTCTCTTTAGTTCATCAATCTTGTCTGATGGAACGATCATGTTTCCAAACTCATCCAGGTTGTCGAAGGTTTGGAACATTTTTAAGTGCTTTGGCATCTCCTCCAAACAGACCTGCAAAAACAAGAAAACACACACATGTACAGACCATCACAGAGAAAAGCTGTTCTACCTCAGCTTTCTCCCTATCATAGACATTCATCCCAGACATACCCCAAATCCCAGAGTTAATTATTTACCTTGAGAAGCTCCTGTTTCTCCCGGGCTTCATCAGCAGCACAGCCGTGATCCTGAGGTTCACCTTGTTCTTCAGCCAGAGCTCCTTCTGTTTTCAGCAACCATCGAGCTACAGTATCCAGGGGGGCCGGAAGACTCCTGTCTAACTCAACTTTGTATTCTCGTAGCTGGACGAGAACAGAAAGTAAAGGTTCATTTCCTATTTAAATCAAGATGATTTCATTGATTTAAAACAACAGAAAGCTGCAGGCTATTCGCTATTATTATTTTCCTTGATCCCAGGATGGTGCCCCAAACTTGGTAATTTTAACATAAAATTAGTAATCTTATAAATAATTGCCTTAATTATGTATAGACAAGAAATACCTATAGTATCACAGCATTTCCATATTATATGAGAAGCAAACAGACCTTTTCACTGAGGGAGTCCCATGCCTCCCTGAAAGCCCATTGCTCCTCGCTGAGCTTTGGAGCGCGTCTCATCGCTGTCAGTAAAGGCATGATGGGTCGGCGCTGCTCATTAAAGGATACAAGAAAGGTCTGAAAAACCTGCACAAAATACAAATGTGTGTAAGTCACATTTCTGAGCGGAAGCTAAACCAACAAGTCCAAGGAAGAAAGTGACGTTCCAGAGATCTAAACGTTGCTATGATTCCACTGAATATAAGCATCAATCATTATTAGCGTATACACTATTATTAATGTATACTTAAAATATATACAAATACAACACGTGTTCTTGTACTGCCAAATTCTTTGAAATGCCTTTGCCGATGGTTTATGGTAGAGAAACAAACTTTCTTTTATGAGCAACAGCTCTAATATAGACATTTCTGCAATCAAAATCTGCAACATCTGGGGCATTGTGCTGTGATCAAACTGCTAATTTCAGAGTGTCCTTTCATCATGGCCAGTCTAAGGCACCACCTATAGTGGGATGGATTATCTTGGCAAAGGAGAAGTGTTTACTAACGGATTAAGACAGACTTGTCAAATCCATATTTGAGATTAATGGCTATTTTATGTTTATAGAAAATGTTTCCAATCTTTAAGTTCAGCTCATAAAAAATGGGAGAAAAACAAAATTATTGCATTTATATTTTTGTATAGATATATTCATATATTTCAGAGAGATGTTTCAGACAGATGAAATGTGACAAGCTATAAGGAGAACAAGTACTTGTCAAGTGGCAATTTGAATTTAGCAGTGCAGCAGCTCTTTACTTAAAACGCACATGGTATCGCTCAGAGTAGCTTTCTCCTGCTGTGGAGTCCCATCCTTCCAACAGCTCATCGTACGCCTGAACAAGCCAGCAAGTCACTTCCTGTGCCTTGCGATCAGGTGTTGCCTGCAGGCGTTAAAGACAAAATGGAAAATGTATCATTAAAGATAAAGACCCTTTAATAGTACAAATGATAAGGCACCAACAAAGACAGTAACAAGACTTTTTCCCCCAATAATACAAATTACATTGTAAACCATAGGGAATATTCTGTGTTTCACTGGCTGAGTGAGTTTCTGAGTTCTGGACTTCTGCTAATAGAAGAAAAGGAACACACCTATGCTGCACTAAAGAACAGGACAAGCTAGTCTGATCAAGTATGATCATTGAAGTGTCTATGTGGAAAGTCAGACGTTTCCCAAAAATGCTTTTGTAAGATTCAGCTATTAAAAGAATAAAAATAACATGTGGTTACAGGTCCCAGATAAAATCAAATAATTTTTAAAAGAACTTTTTAGACTTGATTAAACCACAGAGGAGTAGAAATCCCACATTTAAAAAAATGTGCTTTAAAAAAATAGATAATTTTTGGTCCAAATATTCCAAACAGCTAACCTGAAGCAAAAAGTCACTGCTTGACTATATTATTATGCAGCAATTCAGTGACATATATGTGACAGTAGTTCCAAGCAAGTCACTATTGTCATAGGATATTATGGAAATCAGCAAGGGGAATAATTCTGACAGCACTAACACATTCAGCTGAGTCAGACCACTGCATGACTGAAAAAGGACTAAAACTATGAAAGGTGTGAAAGTAAGAGATGCCCCTTCTCCACTCGGGTCAGCTTGGCCTGACCGGGTCAGCCCGTATTCAGCGTGTTTACTCTACCTTTGTCTGGGCCGAGCTGACCCCTTTTTTCGGACTACCTCTGGTTCCTTTGCTATGCTGAGCCTGCCCACTGATGCGTTCCTGACAAGGTCATGGAAACACAACCAGACCGTTCTGGTCCGCGCTGAGCTGACCTTAATAAGCTGACCCTAGTGAAAAAAGGGGGTGAAAGAGGCAGAAGCAGTTTGTGGTGGTTTGTTGTACCTGTCGAAGAGGTGAGGCAGAAATAGCAGGAGTGTAGTGAACAGGCAGGTTGATAGGTGAGGGACTTTTAGGAGGAGTCAGGTACTGTGTTTGAGAAAAGAAAGGGCAATAAAAGAAGAAAAGAAGTAACAAAGAGGGGATAAACTCAGAGAAAGCATGAAAGGGAAACCACTGAAATGTTAACTATGAGACCTTAAGCCAGAAAAACATTAGAAACTGACCTGCAACTCCTCCTCCTGGGTGGGCACATCCCTGGAGTACTGAAGGAACTGAGCCACATAGGTCATGATGGATTTCTCATCTGGATCTCTGACGTCCACATCTGCATCAACATCACAGTTCTCCATGATCAACCTCACTACAACAACACCCCCCCACCCCACCCACCCCCCAAAACACATGCAACAAAATGCTCCAGAAGTTGGGGAGATTAGGTCTGCTAAAAACAAATGTGGGGAGGAGCCATGGGACTTCAGTGCATAAATGTTTCCATGGTGATAAACCAGTAGGTGGATCAGAGGGAACAAATGCGGCAATTGTATGAAGTTTATCGAAACAAACAACAAGAGAGTCATCAGACGTTTCAATCGTCATCCAGCTCTCCCTCAGGCTCATTGAAGAGGTCTCAGCTACAACAGTTAGCAACGCTCTGACTAAGTAACACTGATTAGAGTGATGGAAGGAGGCATTCACCAAAGACAAATCACCAAAGATAACTCCTGTAATTATCAAGCAGCTTTTAACAGGTCTGAACTGGTATGTTAAGAAGGTTTGATTGCTCTAATGCCAGTAAAATGTATTGGTAAAGAGATGAATAAATTGTTGACATTAAATGTAAATAAAAGAGTAAGTTTTAAATTTGATCATTCTGTGTGTAACTATAAACACTGGAACATTATAATTTTAAAAGTTTCTTATTTAACGTTTTAAAATGTATGTGCACAGCCTCTGCAGCTCCCTGTTAGAGCTGATCAAATTTTTTCTGGACAACTTTTATAGGACTTTTGAAGGACTGCGAAAGACTTCGGATTTACAACATGGCGTTTTGCTCAGCCGCGAACTTTGATAAGATGCTCCAAAGAAATGATGCCTTGGAAAAACAGCTCCAGAGTATGGAGGCAAAATTACACCTTCTGGAAATAAACCTGGAGATTAACGCTGGATACGGAAATGAGACAACGCTACTGATGACATGGAAGGAACAAGAACCTGGCAGTCACGTTTTCATTCATTCCAGTCTCACTACCTACCACTAACACAACCCTATTCTATCACCGAAGCATAGAACAGGAAGGACACCTAACTCAAACTATGGCCAGCTCTGAAACAAAGCTCTGAAAACAACTCCACACTGCTCCAGTGAAAAAGAGGCTCCAACTCAAAGCAAGTGACGTCTCCACCCCTGGAATCTCTCTAAAAAGCAGATTTACAGTCCACGACTCTGATAGATGACACAGCCCCCGCGACGGGTCAAGGCCAGCAAGAGGAATTTAGTAACAAACAAAGGAGAGCAAGAAACTCTCCAATGATTGAAGAGGCAGCACCCAGAAACATCTAAGATCAAAAATCTAGGAGTGTGAATCGGGCCCATAATGAAGTACGAACCTCTCCAGCAAAGGTTCTGATATTCAGGATGGTTCAGTAAATTGGACTGAAAACGTCTTCAGCAAAAACATTAGTGTCTACGGCTGCCCAAAGAACACTATCAGACACAATACCGAGAACATCCCTTCCATCATTGGTCTTCATCCAGGATTTAAAAAAACTTCCATTTATCCACGCAGAGTCATATGACATAAGCTCTAAGAACAGTGAAGTTCAAGGCTTACATCTCCCAACTGTAAGTACCAAAGTATGTTGAGGACCTGCTGCTTTACCGATTGCTCAGACCACTCAGGTCCTCCAACTCTAACATATCAATAATCCCTCAAATCAGACCCAAACACAGAGAAGCAGCTTTCAGCTTTTATGCGCCCCATATCTGGAACAAACTTCCTGATGACTGCAAATCTACTGAAACGTTGAGCTGCTTTGAAGCAACTTAACACTTTTCTGTTTAAAGCTTTTTTTTAGTAAACTATTATAATTGCTCACTAATGTTTTCTTTTATTGATTCTCAAGTTTTATACTTCATTTTGTGTTTTTCATTTTCATACTTTACGCTGATTTTTATCTACCTCCTAATTGTTGTCTTTATTTGCTTTATTTTCTGTTTTTATCATATGTTTGGTTTCTTTACCACTGAATCATATGAAGCACCTTGAATTAGCTTACGTTGAAAGTGTGCTATACAAATAAATATGCCTTTCCTTGCCTTGCCTATCAACAAACCTACAGCATGTCCATATTTATTCTTTATCTAGTGTATGCTGTTTATCCTATGCAGAGTTGTGGGAGGGTTGGTGCCTATCTCCAGCAATCAATGGGTGGGAGGCAGGGTACACCCTGGATAGGTCACCAGTCCATCATAGGACAACATAGGACAAACAACCATGCATACACACACTGATACCTAAGGACTATTTTAGAGAGACCAGTTAACCTATCAGTCATGTTTTTGGACTGTGAGAGGAAGCCAAAGTACCCAGAGAGAACCCACACATGCACAGGGAGAACATGCTAACTCCATGCAGAAAGACCCTGGGCTGGGATTTGAACCCAGGACCTTGTAGTGCTGCAAGGCAAAGGTGCTACCCACATCAACACTTTATGACCCACAAGTACTGTTTATTCATGAAAAATAATCTTTGATCAGATACATTAAGTTTTAAAGATTGTAGATATTATCTATTTTATAAACTAAGAAATTAACTTCTGGCCTAAATTACTGACTTTTAGCTTGCCAGCCTCTGACTGAAAACAGATCTTTCTGCAACCAGTGAACTCACCAAAGCTCAGTAAAAGGATGACTTGAGGTTTTGCTCAGTAAGGGTGGAATCTGTTACTGTATCAGGAAGACTCTAAACTTGATTCTTGTCAGTATCAGGGAGGTGTTTAAATATGAGGTGACAAGACGCACAAACAGTTTAAGGAGCCATTTAATAGGAAACAATTTTCATTAGAATTAGCGGCCCTTTGGGGCTTAGGAAATGTACGCAGTTTTGTTGCTTCACCAACATTTTTAGTGTGGGGGCAGTAGTGAGTGATGTTTTCAGTATAAGTTTGTTGCACTCTTCTCTACTTCTCTTTTTGGGGCCAGAGAAAAATAAATGTTCTGAACTACTCAGCCTCCTCTCTACATAGCTCTGTCAGCAGGAAGGGCCTATTGGTTACCTGCACTCAAGCCAAGCCTAACATTACTATCTGGGAATAAAGGTAACAGCTGTAATGTAAATGCTGTGGCAGCAGATGGCATTGAAGTCAAAAGTAACAGCATCAACATTTAAACACAGAACATCAGAATGGCTAAAGCTTTGATAGGCTGCAGATTCTCCAAAAACAATAGAGGGTTTGCACTATCGGAACTTCAGGGACCGGAACGTCCCCATACCTGTGTGTCTCCACTCAGAAATGGTCAGATGAAGACAGATCAAGCAGAAACGCTGCAACAAGCCCTGCTGCTTTCGTATTGATCAGTTGTTATCACTGCTGTTCTGTGTGCCCTTTACACTGATCAGTGATGCTACTTCCTGTTTTAACGGGGTGGTTTATGGGTGTCTGTAGCTAATTACTTAAGATGGCCGATTGTGTACAGAGACACACAGCTGAAAGGAGCAAGCAAAGAGATTACCCCGTCAGAAAAAGATCTGGTTAAATTATAGATCGTAACACAGACTCATCTGATTGTTCCAATCGATCCCATAGTGGAAACACGCCTACTCTACTTTGAATTTTCTTTGATATTAATGACCTTTCATCTATGAAGAGTCACACTAAAAACAATAAAATCCATGGGATGGAATGCTTTATAATAGCAGACATTAAATGTCAACACTTGCACAAGGAAAAACCAAATTGAGGTACTTGCCATCTGGGTCCAGCAGTCTTGGAATCCTCAGCTCTGTCTCTGCAATGTGGAAGGCCTCCTCCAGGTTTTGCTTGTTGCTTCTGGTTCTGGTTTTGGACAGATCTACCAAGTTGGGTCTGAGCGCGTTCAGAATGGCCAGAAAGACCACGCCACTCCTCCAACTCGCCTTGAAGTCTTTTATGCTTACTGAACAGCCAGCTCTGAGGAAACACAAAAACTGTAAATCCGGTAAAGTATTTTCTCATCTCAAAACCAGGATTGAATTAGAAACTTCATAAATGTTGGAGTTGACTTAGGAAAATATATTTAATACAATAATTCAGGGCAAAACAAAAGTCAAAACTTGAAATCTACGTTTTTCTTCAATTTTTATATAATCCTCAGGCTGTATTATTCTTTATTATTTAGTGACATATAGGGATATAATTTTAAATCATACTTGTTTAGCTGCTGATAATGCTAAACAAGTGTTTGTTTCAGCTTACGTTCTGAACAGATTTTTGCTTGACAATGTAAAGGGAGATTTATCACCTCATAATCACAGACATATTAGAATGCAGCAATATGATCAATTATTATGCAAAAACATAAAAAAAATAAATTCCTCCTTGATCAGTAATGCCAATGAGTTCAGCACACCTGTGGCACTGCTCCCGCACCCACAGCAACAGGGCTTTTTTAGCAGAAAGTCGGAAGCGGCTGTGTAAAGGAGAACCTTTAGGAGGAACAGGGCTACTGCTGGCAGAGCGGCTGGAGAATGTGGAGCGAGTGTCCAAACTGGCCAAGGACTCCATGGAGGACTGACGGGAATCAAAGGAGAGACAGCTGGCCAGCTCCTCAATCTGGGAAAAACAAAACCATTAAAAGCTTTAAGTCAGAGAAAATCCAGAAGTTCCTATTAACTTTGCCTGCTTTGACTGTTACTGTTTAAGTTCTTCATCTGTTATCTAAACTGAGCTAAAGTCAAAGCTAACACAAAGCTCCCAACCTCATTTTTGTTGTGATCTTTTAGAACATATGAAATAATCAGTCCCTAACAAGGAACAAATAAAAAAGATAAAAGAAGTGGAAGTGAACTTACGTGATACTGAAGAATGATTGTCCATATGAGGCCCAGGATGATGGAGGGTTTACCATCAATGATATCAGGAATGTTTATGTTGACTAATTTGATCTAAAGAGACAGTCAGAAGTTTGGGATTTTAACCAGATGTACATCTTTTATTCATTTGAATATGAATACAGTAATACTACACACTTTGCTACTAGAACCCTGAATAAAGGAATATTTCTATGCTATTCATTATTTGTGGAGGTTTTAATCATCAACATGAAGTTTTGTTCATTTGAATAATTTAGCTGCTTTTGTATTTATAGTTGTTAGGCCACTTAATAAAATCTATGGATATTCGATCGGCTTGTAAATTGAGCAGCAGATAAAATGTAATATAGAAATATTTTTCTATGTTATTTTAGATCTGGGGAATATAGATAGTTACGATAACATTGCTGGAAACAAATAAAAATATGTTTATGCATTCAAGAATAGTTTATGACATTTCTTCTAAATGCAAATGTTTTTTATTAAACAGGCAATTTGCATCTTGAAAATGTGCATGTTTATGGAGCTAGAACTGGGACTTCAGTTTTACTTGTAACTTTAGTTTTGTAGTTTGCACACATTTTAAAACTACAAGTGTTAAATAACAAATTTCAAGTTACAAGTTTCAAAACACACAAATTAAAGATAATTTTTAACCATATTTGGTTTGCCTGGAAAGGCTGATTTCAGCCAACCAAACATGTTTCTTGAATTTCTACCCAATCATGGTGAGAGAAAGCAGGGGTTTGTGCACTGTTGACAGCCTAACTTGCATCCGTTTACAGTTTTTTTCCAGTAGGTGGCAACAATGTGCATCAACAGTTGGTTGTCAACCATCAACAAGGAAGAAAAAGAGGTGCATAGCTCAATGGGGAAGTCACGCCCTTCTACTTCTGGTCCATGGGTCCCCTACTGCCAAAAAAAATGAATGAGAGTCAATGGAGCAATAAAAGTTATTTTCTGATCCAGTTTGAAATGTGCTGTGGATCGCACATATGATGTCTGTGAATTTTAAAGACTAATTTGGATGCAGAGAAAACGCTGATTTTCAACCGAAGGTAAAAGTTACTTTAGGTTTTGGGTAAAAACGTTTAGCAGACTACAACCACAGAAGAAGAAGGAGAGCGAGGGCCGTAGCCTCCATGATGAAGAAAGGAGCATTAAACACGAAGAAAACCTCCATAAATCTGTCTTTGTGGAAAGTAGCAGCTATGCTGGGGATAAATCAGTTGGTGTAGTGAGAGCCAGCATGGAGGAGAAGCTCTACAAGCTTCTCCTCCATTACGTGCTATAGCTAGTGCTAGCTCCTGTTAGCCAAATGGCGTCATTTATGCGACTTCTGATTTGTAGGAATTTTAAGTACCAAATTTTACAACCAAACAAATTCCAAATCACTGGTCAAACAGAGTGGAAATTTACATCATTAGTTATCATTTAAATCGAGGTACAACATATGTGTTATTCAGGACGTAAGACAAAGCGGACCAGAAAATAACTTTTATCGCTCCATTGACTTCGATACATTCGTTTTTTCAGCCAGGGGACCCAAGGGACGACAGGAAGGGGAGGAGACGTAGGCTCCCTACAGGAAGGGGAGGAGACTTAGGCTCCCTACAGGAAGGGGAGGAGACTTAGGCTCCCTACAGGAAGGGGAGGAGACGTAGGCTCTCTACAGGAAGGGGAGGAGACTTAGGCTCCCTACAGGAAGGGGAGGAGACTTAGGCTCCCCATAGACAGAAAGTTCTTGAAAAAACTGGACTTATAAAGAGAGTATAGAGAAAGAAGGAAATAGGAACATGATTCAGAAAATGGCATTAATGCCACAGTTTGGATGCAAGCTGCCGTTAAAATTTAAAGAGGCATAACGATTACTAATATGGAAACGTGTGCTAACTTCAGCAGACACAACTTCTCTAAAGTCAGTTTTATTGATACCAAAAGTTTTTTGGGTTTTTTTGGATAATTAAATATGAATAATTATGCTAAGTGTTCTTAAACAAATTGTAAATATGTTGCCTTCAGGTGGGCTATTAGCATGTTCCGATTCTGTTTTTAAGACTCGACCATGTTGTTAAGACCTACTTTTAGATGTTTCCCTGCTCCAAAGACACTTGATTCTAAATATTTCTACCCAACAGCATAGATATGCCTGTTAACTACTAATCTGTACAAGTTGTATTGGAGTAGGGAAACATTTAGAAGAGACTTATAACATTTGAGGGTTGAATTGATGTTTCCTGATTTCGAGGAACATTAGCTTCATGGATTTAGCTCATAGGCTCACAGTAACGCCACATCCCGTTTCAACTCTGATTGCTTTAAGACTGATGCCATATACATAAGTGTTAGCCTTTCTCCACGTTTTAAAGCAAATAGTGTAGCAGTTATTGTTCTTTATGTCTTAATGTGTATGAGAGAAATAAATTCATATCAAACATTTTTGCTATGACCACTGTGTGTTCCACAGCTTATATGTTTTAAAACTTGTAACTTGAAATGTGGACTTTGAAATGTGTACTTTGAAACTTGTATTTTTAAAATGTGTGCAAGTTACAAAACATGTTTCAATTCTAGCTCCATACATGTGGAAACAAATTAATTCCTTTTGAGAATAAATGAAAGAATAAGGTTTTTTTTCCAAGTCCCAATAAAGTTACACGTTATGTAAAAGTAAGATCAATTAAAATCCAGCATCTAGTAATTTTGTGTTTAAAAATCATTAAATTAGTACCTGAAGTATGACTCCACACTTTGGCAAATAGGTAATACTTGGAGACAACATGAAGTAGAGTAGAAATGAATGTTTACTGCTGTTCATATATTTTGTTCAAAAATCACACTCAAAGAAAAGGTGGAATCAGCTAAAATCTGTAACTGCACAACAGCCTGACATTGAAACACATAGGGTCTGATTTATCAAGATTCCCGATAATGAGCGCAAAATTGCATGCGGCGCTAAAATTTTGCACGAGTGGGTTGTCCTTAATTTGTGGGTGATTTACCAAGACAGGGACAAGGCAGCAGTATTCAAATGAGGAGTTTGTGGCTGCTAATAAGAGCTGCACCACGGCTAGAGAGAGGAAGAATAGTGCGCATGGATCCATGATGTGTCTTTGGCACAAAAGTTAGGCTAAAATGCTCTAAATTCTGTTTTTCATTTTGTCAGTAATAAATGTATTTCATGGGGTGTACATGCTCTGCTCTCTGCTGCATTCACACATCGTTTTTGCGGTTTTTATAAGGAATCTTGATAAACTAATGAGGATCCACTAGGATCATGTGCGCTTAGCCCTTCACCAGGTGTAAACCTGATGAGAGCGCAGTGAGTTATGATGCGTCTTTGGGGGAAAAACAGGTAAACATATACATAACTCTCAGGTTTATGGCCATTAGAGTGTTAATTACTCTTAGGTTATGTGTGTGAATTACATTTTTTGTTTGTCAATAATAAACACATGTTGAATGTGGTAGAGCAAAATACTGATGTGCTTTTCAGAAGTGCTAAAAATAAACACTAAAATAGGCACAAACATTTTTATGCTTAGTAAATCACACTGCGCCTGGAACGCCTACTTCTTTGCCTGTTCTCCTCCCTATATTATACGTCTTCTTACAGAAACGCCCCAGACTGCATTTTCATCAAGGGCAAAAGCGCTTTGTCATCTTTTTTTAATCTCAAATAACATTCTCATGAATGACACCAATAAACAATACATTCTGAACATAGAATCTGCCTTTTCATTTAGGCCTACCGATTTTTTCTTCAGAAAGGAAAGTGCTTTCTCAATGTTGCTCCTGCTTTGAAACATTCCTCTGCTTTTGTCCCGATTCTGAAAAGCAAAAGTACAAACAAAAGAAAGTTCCAACAAACAAAATCAAGGGATGGATTAGACTGGGGAGTTTATAAGTGATGAGCTGAGATGATACTCACAATGTGCTGACCACTCATCACCTCCAGCAGGTCCAACAGCTTGGAACCATCCCGGAAATCATTGAACAGATCTACTATCATAGATGGTGGTCTCCGCTGTCACAACACACATATACATGTCATCTGTTTAACTCACTACAACAAGCACCTCAGATGTTCTCCAAAACTAGAGATATTCCCCTCTCTAGTATAACCATGTCAGTGCTTTAAGTGGACAAGAAGAATTGCCGCTAGTCTCTTGGAGGAATGCAGACATGCCTGAATGTAAATATAGCTCAGTAAAAAGAGGCCTTGTCTTTTTAAGCATCATAACCTAAGTCCTATGTAATCTAACTTTTTTAAAATGTTTAATATGTAAATAAAATTATTTCAATCTACAGTGTGTAGTTACATGATTTCCTTTGTATTATTAGTAAATAGGCAAGTAGCAACAAAAATCTAATTAATCACAGGGTAGCTGTGGGTTAATCATGATTAATTAACAATCCTAAATATGAATTAAAAGTTCCATTTTTGGTATAAATAAAAAACAAAACTAGATATTGTTGCTTTTTTAGGGAAATACACTCAACAAAAATATAAACCAACACCTTTGTTTCTGCTCCCATTTTTCATGAGATGAACTTAAAGATCTAAAATTCATTGTAGATACACAATATTACCATTTCTCTCAAACATTGTTCACAAATCAGTCTATATGTGTGATAGTGAGCACTTCTGCTTTGCTGAGATAATCCATCCCATCTCACAGGTGTGCCACATGAAGATGCTGATCTGACATCATGATTAGTGCACAGGTGTACCTTATACTGCCCACAATAAAAGGACACCTTGGAATGTGCAGTTTTCTTCTTTATTGGGGGTCTGGGGACTCAGAACCGGTCAGTATCTGGTGTGACCACCATTTGCCTCATGCAGTGCAGCACATCTTCTTCACATAGAGTTTATCAGATTGTCAATTGTGGCCTGTGGAATGTTGGTCCACTCCTCTTCAATGGCTGTGCGAAGTTGTTTGGGTATTAGTGTGAACTGGTACACGCTGTCGTATATGCGGGTCAAGCACATCCCAAACATGCTCAATGGGTGACATGTCCGGTGAGTATGCTGGCCATGCAAGAACTGGGACATTTTCAGCTTCCATGGCAACATGGGGCCGTGCATTATCTTGCTGAAACATGAGCTGATGTTCATGGATATATGGCACAACAATGGCCTCAGGATCTCATCACGGTATCTCTGTGCATTCAAAATGCCATCAATAAAATGCACCTGTGTTCTTGGTCCATAACAGATGCCTGCCCATACCATAACCCCACCACCACCATGGGCCACTCCATCCACAACATTGACATCAGCAAAGCGCTCACCCACACGACGCCACACACGCTGTCTGCCATCTGCCCTGAACAATGTAAACAGATTCATCCGTGAAGAGAACACCTCTCCAACGTGCCAGACGCCATCGAATGTGAGCATTTGCCCACTCAAGTCTGTTACGGCGACGAGCTGGAGTCAGGTCAAGACCCCGATGAGGACGACGAGCATGCAGTTGAGCTTCCCTGAGACGGTTTCTGACACTTTGTGCAGAAATTGTTTGGTTATGCAAACCAATTGTTTCAGCAGCTGTCTGAGTGGCTGGTCTCAGACGATCTTGGAGGTGAACCTGCTGGATGTGGAGGTCCTGGGCTGGTGTGGTTACACATGGTCTGCAGTTGTGAGGCCGGTTGGATGTGCTGCCATATTCTCTGAAACGCATTTGGAGACGGCTTATGGTGGAGAAATGAACATTCAATGCACGAGCAACAGATCTGGTTGACATTCCTGCTTTCAGCATGCCAATTGCACGCTCCCTCAATGCTTGTGGCATCTGTGGCATTTTGCTGTGAGACAAAACTGCACATTCCAGGGTGTCCTTTTATTGTGGGCAGTATAAGGTACATCTGTGCACTAATCATGATGTCTGATCAGCATCTTGATGTGGCACACCTGTGAGGTGGGACGGATTATCTCAGCAAAGCAGAAGTGCTCACTATCACACATTTAGACTGATTTATGAACAATGTTTGAGAGAAATGGTAATATTGTGTATCTAGAATGAATTTTAGATCTTTAAGTTCATCTCATGAAAAATGGGAGCAGAAACAAAGGTGTTGGTTTATATTTTTGTTGAGTGTTGTACTTTACTTTTTTGGGGCTACATATGTTTTAAAATACATATGTGTACAGTGTACATCAGAGATCCATGAAACTTTTGTTTTCGGCTCCACTATCACAGATACTCCTGGCCCTTTGAGCCGATTCATCTTTTAGCCTCCTGATGAGGCTAACTATATGATTAACCTTTTCTTAATATACAGAACCATTTCCTAATCATTTTGGACCACACAGAGGATCCTCTTCATACCCTACAACACAGAGAGTCTTCAATCAGAAGCTTCTTCAGTTTCACTGTAACACAGACTCATCTGATTGTTCCAATAGCTTCGTCTGATAACTTGCAACCAAATAAATGTTTGGTTTGCCTTGATAGGAACCAGTCAAAGGAATTCCACAGAACTTACAGTTTTTGTTTTGTTTTATCAAAGCGATTTGTGCAACCAGCAACACACTAAGACATACTGGTGCCTCTTTCTGCAGACCACACGCGCAGCATAGCAGGAAGTGACTGAGACTGAGAGAGTTAATCGAGCAGAGACAGAGCATGGACATTTGCTGTCAGATCAGTCTCACTGTATGCGCAGATTCATCACTGTAGGGACAATTTGGTGGCGCAAATCCGCCTTGGAAAGCACATCAAACGTGGACATGTCAAAGGAAAAAAGGACAGTTGGTTACCCTGGGATACCTGTGAGGGTAAGCTAATGCTTCTGCTTTATTGCTGCTGCTGTCATTTATTGTGTTTCTGTAGAGTGAGTTACTGTGAATATTTGTAAAGTAAAATACTGTATATTTAGCAGTAATTGCTGCCAGTTAATTACTGTGAATTTCACAGTTTGTTTGTAGCAGTGTGTACCGGGCTATAAAAATTCTAAACCTCTAAATGTCAATGAATGAAGGTTTAGTAATAATGTATGTATGCTCTTTGTGTTTCAGATGACTGTCCTGCAAAGTCTTCACAGCAGCTATGAACATTTAACCTGCCTTTCAGTGGTGGAGTGTTGTTCCTGCTTTCACAGAAAAGGTTTTTGGCAGACTAAAGGAAGATCCCTTTGCTTTTTGAAAAGTAATGACTGTGAGTCTGAACTGTACTTGAAGATGCTAAAGATTCTCTCTGTGTGGTTTCCCTAGAGTCCTTACAGATGATCAGGCCACTCTGAGGGACAGGAGGGTCATTACGATCTTTTCCCCACCTAAATGAAAACATTGTTGAACAAAAGAAACACCATAGGAGGCAAAAAAGACTCAGGTGGGTTTTTAGATTCTAAGTGAAGTCTCTCAAAGTCATCTGGAAGGATGATCACTTGTTAATTTATTGGTTTTAAGCACATATTTATTAGTTTTGGTTGAAATTTACAACAAATTATACAAGAAATTCTTGCAAGTAAAGAACAAAGCAAACTATTCTCCCTGTTCTCCTTCCGATCCCCTCTTCCCCTTAAAACTATAAAAGTAAAACAAAAAGGAAGGAAAAGTAAAACAACAAATAATAAAGGAAAATTAGACAAATTTTGATCACGGTTATATGATGAATTTCAAGGATTTTTCTCAAGACATCGTATCATACATTCATCTCCCTCAGAGCAAATGACTAATATCAACATCATAACTTAAAAAACATATGAAGGGTTTCCAGATTTAATCAAAAACATGACATTTCCTTTTAATAATGTACGTTATCTTTTCCAATATCATGGTTAACCCCATCTCTTTAGTCAGTCTTCCAATATTTGGTGCATCAGTGTTTTTCCAATTGAGGGAAATTATACGTTTAGCTTGTAATAAACAAATATCTATTAGTCTAGATTGTCTACTGTGTGAATATGGGATAGTTGGGTATATGCCCAGAAGGAAAAGCTTGGGATCCAACGTTGACCTCTTCATGCTAATAATATCTTTTCAGAAACATTTCACTTTCACACATTCCCATATACAGTGGTACAACATTCTTCTTTCTTTATAGCACTTAATAAATGAATTAGGGATGTGTAATGTTTAATGGTGTTCTGTAATTTATAATGAATAATTTTCAGATTACATACCTTTTCCCAGTCCTGTAGTGATATGTCATCACCTACTGAATATCATCCATTCACAATTCAATTTGTTTTGAAGATTCATCAGACCCGCATATGAATAAGTCACATAGAGATGAAATTAAACCTTTATCAAAGCAATGTCTTATGATTGCTTTCTCTAAAGAGGAAGTAATAAGTATGTCCAATAAATGATTTTGATAGGATGATATGAAATTTCTAATTCAAAGGTATCAAAAGAAATAGGTTCTGGGCATGTTAAATTTGGTTGATAAATAAATACATAATCTTCTCTGTACATATCTTGTATTTTCCTTAGTCCTTTTTCAACCAAACTAAAAACCCTGGATTATCCCTCCCTGGTTTGAAATTGGCATTACCTCAAATGGGAATAAAACTTCCCCAAGACGGGTTAATGTTTAGATATTTGCAAGTATCAAACCAAATAGCAATCATATTTAATACAATAGGGTTGTCTGTATTTTTCTTTAGACTTCTGCTGAATAAAAAAATAAATTCAGTGGTAAACTGGGCCTCACCGAGCAGGAATCCCGGTCGATCTATGGATCTGGGAAGGAAACAATTCCTGAAGGATTCCTGAAACATCTCCAATAGAGATATCAGTCATTTGGACAGAAAGGTTGTGTATAAATGTATGGGAATGCAGTCAAGCCCCGGTGCTCTTCCAGCCTACATAGAACCTAATGCATCTGCTATCTCCTGTTTTCTTATCACTTCATTTAATGTCCAACCCTCCGTAGAAAGTTTGGAGATTTTGTGCTCATTGAAAATATTTTTCTGCTCATCAAACCTTGGCAGAACCTTTAGAGCTATACAGTCTCTCACAAAAGACCCTGAAAGTCTCACTAATTCTTTCAGGATTCAAAATCATTTTCAATTGGAGCTTCTGTCTAATTAATGGCTTTTCTGTTTGGTGTTGTTTAATGCACCATGCTATTATCTTCCCCCTTGTTGATAATACAGTTGTTTAAGTGGCAGTAAGTTGGAAGCTACTTTGTTAGCTAATAATATATTATACTGAGATCTGGGAGGAAGAAGGTCTGTATGCTATTCTGGTGAGCTAGATTTATTTTCATAGAGATCAGTTTCAAGATTTTTTAATTTTCTCTTCCAGTGTCCTCAATTCAAGTTGTTATTTTTAAACTTATAAAACAAATAATGTGACCCCTAATGAAGGCTTTGAACGTCTCCCACCTAATGCTAGCCGAAGTTTCAAAAGTGTTAGAATTCAAAATACTAATCAGTTTGTTGAGCTATGAAATCTACAAACACAGGGTCCATTAACCACTCTTGTTGGAAGCACCATTTAGGTTGGTCTCTTACAAGCTTAACATCTTCTTTTGTCAAGGATACGGCTGCATGCTCCGATAGAACTATGCTGCTATATTGGCATTTCATTTTGGAAACAAGTAGAGCAAATACTATGAAAAAGTCTATTGGTGGTTAGATTTTATGGTTACTAGAATAGCAGGAGTACACCACTGGATCGTGTTTGCTCTGTATCCATGTATCCAATAGGTTTACCTCTTTCTTAAAATGATGTATTGTCTTCCTTTACCTGGTATGAGTATTATCTGAGCCTGATGATCTATCCCTTGGCAGCTCTAATGTGCAGTTAAAGTCACCAACAACTATATAGTTATATAAATATATATAGATTTTGTTAGGCATAAATTGTTATAGATGAGTTATCTATTTATTTCAGACCCAGTGGAATCCATATAGCATTTTGAATCGTCTTCATTTGGTCCTAAACATTTATAAGGTTTATATTTTCATTTAGCAAGGTACCTTGGATCGAAATAGAGTCAATTCTGTGTGCCCGTTCGATTACCAAAGCCCCATGTGGGTTTGCTTTGCTTTAAGACTGCCAGTCTCACACTGTTACGTCTGTTTTTACATTCCTAGTTGTCAGCTTTGTTGGTAAGAGTTTTAGTGGTGTTCTCAAGTGTGTTAACTTTGGTTAGTGGCTCATTTACGTTATGTTCTGCATCTGAAATATGCTGCTCAGCATGTGTGATGCGGCCCGTGTGTTCTTGCACCGGTTTTCTCACATCCATGATAGTTAGTGTCACCACATCGATTTTCTTGTAAAGGCCATTTTTCAGTGAACACATGGCTTTCATAATATGTTCATCAGTGTTGGGAGTAACTGCATTTTACAGCGTTTAACTGCATTACTAACGTCGTTAATTTTTAGGTAACGGAGTAATCGAATTAATGACTTTTCCTATCGTTACGCCGTTACCGTTACTGGGGATGTAAAGTAGCGCCTTACTACAATGTGATTGAATGAAGTGCAGCGGTGTCAGGCTTTCTGACAGTCACACATCAGCTGCAGTTAGAGCGCAGGTGTCTGTGATGATGACGCTGCTGCAATAATGATGATGATTTGGTGAGTGGGAAGATCCTCTGAGTGTTCTTGCTGTCTGAATGCTGTAATAAACGTAGCTGTGAACTTAGTTTTAAGTTGGATATTAGACGGACATTGGTTTGATTAAAACGGACACTCCCTCCAACATCTCACCCAGAACTGTGCTAATAAAGCGGCTGCATCACCGCTCGCTGCTGAAGGCGGTGGGTTTGGTTTTCAATAAATCTCCATACAATACCTGAAAATACCTGTGAGATCTACCAATAAAATAATAATAAATATTAATAAATTGATGCTCGACACCTGAGGAACATGACACACCGATAGTTCTTATTAATATGTTACTGTAAAATATGTGATAGTTTTCTTCATTATAGCTTCCAGTTCATGTGACCGCAGGTGATACCAAATCAATGTTGAAATGTCTTACTACATCTAAAGAACCAGACACAATAATGTATTTTATATTTGATTGCATAGAATATTTTATTTTAATAATTTTACTGTAATATTTCAGGTTTTCCTTCAATAGCTTCCAGGTCATGTGACCAAGTGTGGTGGATAAATTTAGTGTTAAATTTATCTGTACTTTGTCATCAACTGTGACGCATGTTTACTTAATGTTGTAGTATTAGTTTGAATGTTAGTCTTGCTGAGTGACGCTTTTACCCAAGTCATGGTCAGATTGTTTTGATAATGATAGTCCACATCCTGCGTTACCATGGAGATGGCTCTTCGGACTGGGCATCCTTAGAGTTCTACAAAGTTCACAGCTTTCTAATCAGAGAGAAAGGCGCCATCAAGTCTGTAACTCTCACCCTGAGAGTCGTACTTTATCAGTAGAATAGATGACGCAAGGTTACTAGAAATAATATAAGCTTGTTGTTGTAAAATTGAGACTGGTCAGTATTCTGTATTTTCTGTGATGTGATGCGGTCCTCAATCCGAATTGTAATAAAACCTCCAAACTTTAACGGAATTCTCTCTCATCCTTTGGTCAGTGTTTACTGCCACAACACCAAGTGATACAAAATCAATCTTAAAATGTCTTACTACAACCAGTTGGATGGCGCTTTATTTATTGTACTGTATAATACAGATGTATAGCTTTGCACAACTTGATGCACAGATTTCCCTTCGTTTCGATTTACCCACATCTGTTTGTCTTAGTTTTGCACTTTATTCATAATAATAGCTCCAACTTGTGAAGTCTTTGGTGCTATCTGCTGCTCTGCATAACCACTGAAAAACTCAGAGAGACCTTATGGGAGGAGCCTACTGCAAATATCAGTCAATATATTGAAAATTATGCATCTGTTCTAAAAATGTCTCCACTTTGGTAATGTCCAAATCCTAAAGTTGCCTAATATGCTTGAGTTGGTTATAAGTAGCATCAGTGATGTCATTACAGAAAGGTAGCTTCATCAACTGCTTCAGATCAGAAAGCTTTTGGTTGAACTTCAACTTGGGTTTTCTCCATCCATAGCTCTTTGCATATTTAATGGTACATTGACAGTGCCCCAAACGTCAGCGTCAAGAGCGGCAAGATTCCGTGTAAGGTCTATGGTTGAGGCCGTCAGAGGGGCATCAGAGTCTGCGGCACCTTTTGTGCGTTGGCCATGTCAGTTTTTGAAACTTTTCCTGTGTTTCAGGCTTGAAAGCATCAAAAGCCAGCAACACAGAGGTTCAGCTAGCTGAACTCCTGATGCTCTTCATGCTCTTGACGCGGCTGACACATTGAGGATCGTAGAGGCATTGGTCACCAAGGACACTTTTCATCTTTTTTGCTTTTTATCTTCATTGCTTTTTTATCTTTCATTAAGTGAAATGATTCACCGAATTTCCCTCTCCGATCAATAAAGCATTGTTTAATTTATTTGAATTTGAAAGACACTTCCAGCTTGTAACCGTTTGAAATCAAAGGATGTTCACCAGTGCCATCAGCTCAGAACTGACAGGAACCAGTGGGACCCTGATACGCCTATCTAGTGTCTGGAGAAGTCTGGTCAGAGGTGGGCTTCATGGAAGAGTTGCAACTGAAAAGTCAAACCTTTGACATGGAAACAAGGCCAAACGAGTTGAGTATCCATGAAAGCATAGGAACTGGGGTACCAGCAGAGTTCCTATTTCTGCAAGTTTACCTCGAAGAATTGATGATGTTTAAAGGCAAAGGTTGGTCCCAATTAATATTGATTTGATTTAGATTTCTCTTTTGTTTATTCACACCTGCCTATATATATATATATATATATATATATATATATATATATATATATATATATATATATATATACTGAATAAGGGAAGTAAGAGAAAATGAAAAAACAAAAAAACAAATCTATTTCTACAGAATGACATCATCATCCTCACTATCTTGATTGGCCTCCTCTATTTCACAAACAGCAGAGGACGTAGTTGGATCAGGGCTACTGCTTTTTTCCTGGTTTAGCCTGCGATCACTGTTTTCATCCACAAATCAACAGCTGGATTTGGGTCAAAGGTCTCCATGGTGAACTGTAACAACATGATGCATTGAGGCATGAGAGGCAAAGATCCTCTTTCAAATGCAGCACTGCTTAAAGGCAGTATGAAGTACAGAGAAGCACGGTTTAAATCTTCACTACATTCACCAGGTTATGCACAGATGAAGCTGCCAAACGTTTTCCAGCTTGCTTTAAACGCATCCACTCTCTTAATGCCAGCAAACATGTTGGACTCGTATTCTCAAGGATGTTACTGAGAGTTGTGTTACCAAAAGTGTGGAGATCTTTAACCAAGTTTTGGGATAAAAAGTCAGGAACTGATCACATGTTTTGAGAGATTTATTTCTGATTTCAACCTCATGAATTAGAGCTCTCAATAGATTTATCTTGTCCCTGTCAGCATCAGCATGTGCCCCAGTCTACTTCCTGTACTTCCCTCACCCTCTATCAGTAGAGTCCACTGTCCAACAGCAACCATGAGCTCATCCTTGCATTCACATATAGTGTATATATATATCTTTCTGAAACCTGACAGAGGTGAATTGTAAAATCTTTCCGATGTCAAGAATGTTAGCAAAGAAACAGCAAAAATTCTCCGTGCTGATGTGTTTAAGGCTCATTTTATCACTTTTTGACACTTGAATATGGATGGCTGGTAACATTCTCCATATTTTTACCAGACTATCCTGTCTCCATACCAACCATCTGATGGTGTGCAACTTTCCTAATTTCACAAAAACTATGTTTTTCGCCTCATATAGCACCTAAAGTTGTACAATTCATTTTGCACCGCCTTTCTTCAAACCTCAGCAGATTTATAACAGATTGTTTAAATGACACAGTATGGCACCATTCAATCAGCTGACTTGGCGCAATATTTCAGGGTGTGGGTGGTGCACAGAATATGCACAAAGGAATCCTCCTTGATGTCCACCGTCTGACGTAGTTTGGGGACTACCCCATTGTACGTACCGACATCGACAGCGGCTCTGTGTGTGCATACAGACACCAACTTTGTCATCCACTGCGCTAAATCACATTCCTGGAATAGTTAAACAAGTCTGTCCATGAAGTTTTGCGCTGTTCAATTAGCCCTCAGATTACTTAATCCAAGAAAATCTGATCTGAACTGTCCGTCAAACCTCTTCGGAAGGGAAATATTTTCTTCATATGAGCGCATAGGTCATCCATGTTTTGCTTTGTGAAAGCTAAAAAGCTGTTTTCATTTAGTTTTTGTCTTTCCATTTGCTGAGTGGAACACTGGGCTTCAGGCCCTGGCGGCGTCTGATTTCATTATTAATTTCTTGAATAACTTTCTGATGCTCTCTGCTGTTGGTATGTTTATCAAAAGATGGATGATTTAAGTTTTTAGTACCTATGTAAAGGCACTGTTTTTTCCATAAGAGTGGGATTTTCATAGCAAGTCTGCACAACATCTTTGTGAGTTCGTTTGTTTGAAGCCAGTTGACATCCTACAACCACTTTACCAAGAATACACGCTTATTTTGCTGTTCAGACTGCTGAGATTTCTTTGGAGGTGGAGGAACATCAAGTAACTGCACTTCTAAAGTTCAAACCGAGGATTAGAATGAGGCAAAAAGGGGATACGAGTGACTTAAGTGACTTGTCTTCTGAGTCTCGATTTCTGCTGTGACATTCGGATGTTTTATCTTCCACCTCAGTCATGAACTCTTCTACTTCCTCAACTTTGTCTTCAACCGCGTCAGGACATGCTGCTACCCCCTTTATCTCACTATCCCACCTGTCTTTTTCTAAAAGTCAGGTGAAGAGGCAGTTGAAGAAACTGAACCGGAACAAGGCTGCAGGTCCAGATGGTGTCAGCCCCAGAGTCCTGAAGACCTGTGCAGAGCAGCTCTGTGGGATTCTGCAGCACGTCTTCACCTTAGCCTGAACCAAGAGAAGGTTCCAGTGTTGTGGAAGACGTCCTGCCTTGTTCCAGTACCAAAGAAAACTCACCCATCAGTCATCAATGACTACAGACCTTTTGTCCTGACATCCCACATCATGAAGGTCCTGGAGAGACTCCTGTTGCCCCACCTGAGTAAGCAAACTAGAACCTATCAGGACCCCTTGCAGTTTGCTTATCGTGATGGAGTTGGTGTTGAAGATGCCATAATCAACCTGCTTTAACCAACCCACTGTAATCTGGACAAAGCAGGCAGCACTGGGAGAATTATGTTCTTTGATTTATCCAGTGCATTTAACACAATTCAGCCTGATTTACTTTGTCAGAAACTCCTGAAGAAACAGGTGGAGGCCTCAACAATCAGCTGGATCAAGGACTACCTGACAAACAGACCGCAGTTTGTGAGACTGAAGGATTGTGGGTCAAACCAGTTCATCAGCAACACAGGAGCACCACAGGGTACTGTACTCTCACCATTCCTTTTCACTCTGTACACCTCAGACTTCCAGTATAAGACAGAGACCTGTCATCTGCAGAAATACTCAGACGACTCTGCAATTGTTGGGTGTATCAGAGATGGAGAAGAAGCTGCTTTGTGGCATAGTGTGGAAACAATCATCTTACCTATATTATTTTAACACAGTTCCCCTTAATGATCAAAAAGCACAGTAAACATTTCCATGGGATTTCATTTGTGGAGAATAAACTCTTTCATCCTGGTTTTATGCAGACAGCTTTGCAGGAGGAAAGATCACAGTTACAGGTTTGGATGCAGCTTTCTATACGATCTTCACCCCAGTGTCCTGCTATCATCGATTTTACCCACTCATCTTCTTTTAAGTTTTTTTTTAAAACATTTGATTATGCTTAGACAGTCACAATATTCATTTCCTGTACTTGTAAGTTGCTTATCTGATTTCTGTCGTACTAATAAATATTTGTTTTACTAAAAACAAATTTTAGATATCTATTTAGTAATTATTTTCAATGCAGTTTGCCCAGCAGAAGTTGGTAAAATACTAAATAATTATTTAAACCTTTGCTGGAATAATTTAAGGAATCACACTGTATATCTCTAAAGCTAGTTATCATCTATTATTTGTCAGTTCAGACAATACATAATATTTAAGCAAATGGTGTTGTGAAGGAGCAAATGTTTTCATTTTTAGTAGCCTAACATGCTTCATTAACAAGCCAGAAAAAGTAATTGGAGGCGGTATACAAGCATGTAATTAATAGAGATTTTCATAACAAATAATGAAAACTATCCCATCATTAGAAATGTTTTCTACTTAGTATTGGGACTTCTTCCTATTTGTGCATATTTGATATCTGTCCAAAGGAAATGTTTTATCTTATCCGTAATAAAAGTGAAAATTATCCCACTGAGTGGCATGAATATTCCATGTCATGTTAGGCTTGGTTCACGCAGCAGGATTGTAAGAAATTTTTGCTCTGATTATCATGATGGCTCTAATTATAATCCTAACAGAAATTCTTGCTGTGTGGGGTGTGTTAAGAGCATTCTGGTCTGATTGAAGGATGCCGGGACTACTCCGATCACACACTGTAAGACCAAAGCAAGAATATCCCAGCAACTTTGCTCAACAATCCGAGAACTGTCGTTGGTAACTTCCCCCGTAAAATGTTTTAAAGGAAGGTGGGCCTGCCTGTTGCTGTCAGTCACCCTGCTGTGAACCCTAACACTGACTGCTATTTTTATGTCCATACACCCCCCCCCCCCACATACACACACACAGACACACACACACACTCACACACACACCAGAAAACCACATGTTACCCTGACCTCCACTCCGCTGTCCTTCACATTCATGGCCGCGGGGTACGCGTGGAACATGTCCCCCGCACTTTGCATGTCAGTGCCCTCTGTCCTCCACACCTTTTTCATCTGTTACTGCCGTTTAATGTGCGGTAACATATTTTTACAAGCCGTCCTTAAATGCACCTTAAGTGCACACGCTAACGCAGGCATCGATCACAGACAGGTGCAGCAAAGCAGCTTGTTAAGCAAACTAGCCAGACACAGCAAAAGGCCTCAAACTCTTTTTCCAAACAAGCTGCAGTTTGAGTTTTGCTGATGAATGCAGGTAATCTTAGCTAAATGATAGCAAGTTAGCAAGAACTGAAAATGACCAGTTGGGGAGCGTGGAGACGTATCGCGTTGGTAAGACGTATCGCGTCATTTCCTGTTTTGTGACTAACTCGTTTGTAGCAAGTCGGTGTTTCTCTCTCTCTTGAACTGATCTAACTTTCTCTGTCAATAAGTTTTTTCTGAGTTGCTTAACACACAAACACATTAAAACGTTAAGTTTCTTCACGGTTTAGGACTCTTTAAGCGTTTTACTGGGTTAATTACTTTGTTTTTAGGTAAGGTAAGGTACCGCTTGGTTAGCTTAGCTTTACGGCTAGCATGGCTTCGGCAGCTTTCTCTCTTGTCCCTCCATCTCTCTCTACACCTCCTCCTCTTTCCTGCTCTCTCTGTCAGATGTTTAGTTACTCCTCCGCCTCATTTAGTGAAGTTGGTAGGTGTAATAAGTGCAGCATTTTTGTAGCTTTGGAGGCGAGGGTTTCTGAGCTAGAGGCCCGGCTCCGCGCTGTAGAACAGCCAGGCCCAGCAGTAGCTAGCGCGGAGTCAACTAGGACAGGACCTAGCCGTCCTTCAACAGCTCCCGTGCAGCCGGGACCTCAGGCGAGCTGGGTGACTGTTCGTAGGAAGATTAGCGCCAGACCCCAGTCCGCGGCCAACCTCCAGCCCCTTTCTCTGAACAATAGGTTCGCCCCGCTCAGCGACGCACCCGCCGAGCAGGAGAGGCCGATTCTTGTAATTGGCAGCTCCATAGTTAGGAATGTGGCTCCAGAGACACGAAAGACCACCGTCAAATGCCTTCCAGGGGCCAGGGCTGCGGACATTAGGTCCCATCTGAAGCTTTTGGCCAAGGACAAACGGCGGTATAGCAGGATCGTTATCCATGCTGGTGGCAATGACACCCGGCGACGGCAGTCGGAGGTCACTAAAATTAGCGTAGCTTCGGTGTGTAGGGCTGCCAAAAAGATGTCTGACTCTGTAATTTTTTCTGGTCCCCTGCCTGATCGTACTAGCGATGACATGTACAGCCGTATGCTTTCGTTCCACCTTTGGTTGTCAAGGTGGTGTCCAGAAAACGATGTGGGCTACATTGATAACTGGGGGCCTTCTGGGGAAAACCTGGACTGTTACGTAGAGACGGCATCCATCCCACCGAGGACGGAGCTTCGCTTCTTTCCAGGAACATTGATAGGGTTATCTCTAGTTCCCCAAAGCCGTGACAACCCAGAGTCCAGCTCAGGGAACCCAGAGTCCAGGTCAAGGAACAGGGACTGCCACCCACCCACTACCCTATAGAGATAGTTTCCCGTCCACTACCCAAAACTAATGAATTAAAAGTTAATGCTACTAGAGCAAAGTATAAAAATCTCATAAAGATAAATAAAACTCGGACTGAACATAAAAACAAATCAATTAAATGTGGTTTACTAAACATAAGATCTCTCCCCTCAAAAACACTCTTGGTAAATGACTTAATTTGTGAAAATAATATTGATTTGTTTTGTCTTGCAGAGACATGGTTGCAGGAAGAGGACCATTTCACAATAAATAAAGCAGTAAAGCCACTTTTGTTTGTGGTCTTATATCGTCCACCAGGACCTTATTCTCAATTTTTAGATCAGATTTCAGATTTTCTATCTGACTTAGTTTTAAACACTGATAAAGTCATTATAGTCGGAGACTTCAATATTCATGTTGATAATGAAAGTGATAGTCTAAATACAGCTTTTCACACTATCCTAGACTCAATAGGCTTTACTCAAAATGTGCAGGGACCAACACATTCTTGTCACCACACTTTAGATCTTGTGCTGACTTATGGCATTGACTGTGAAGAAATAACAGTCTTTCCACATAACCCTATCCTGTCTGATCATTTCCTTATCACTTTTAAACTTACTCTAATGGATCATATCAAACCTGAAAGAAAACTTCATTATACCAGAACGTTATCAGACAACGCTGTAGCAAATTTTAAAGAAGCTCTTCCAACTTTAATTTCCTCAGTTTATAAATGCAGAACAGAAAACAGTGATTTAACTCGTGACCCCTCACAACTTGACATTTTAGTTCATAGCGTTAATTCCTCCCTGCGTCGGGCAATAGACAAAGTTGCCCCCTTGAAAAGGAAGGTGGCTAGCCATAGAAGATTAACTCCCTGGTTTAATTTAGAGCTACGTACCCTAAAGCAGAATGTTAGAAAACTAGAGAGAAAATGGCGCTCCACGCATTTACATGATTCCTTTTTAATATGGAAAAATAGTTTATTGCTATATAAAAAGAGCCTTCACACAGCTAGAACAGCATATTATTCATCTTTAATCGAGGAGAATAAAAATAATCCTAGGTTTCTTTTTAATACAGTTGCCAAACTCACACAGGATCATAGCTCTATCGAGCCAACCATTCCCCAAGCTCTAAGCAGTGACGACTTCATGCAATTCTTTATAAATAAAATAGACTCCATAAAGAATAAGATAATTGGGAACCTTCCCAATATGCTTGCTTCCTCCTTAGTTAATGAGGCAGCCTCAAAAATGGTGGAACCTAATATATGCTTAAACTGCTTTAATGCAGCCGAACTTTGTGATGTACTAAAATTATTAGCTTCATCTAAACCTTCAACTTGCGTTTTAGACCCAATCCCAACTAAACTCTTAAAAGAAGTTTTCCCTCTGATCGCTGCTCCAATTTTAAATATAATGAATCTATCCTTAGTCAATGGATATGTACCACAGGAGTTTAAGATTGCTGTAATTAAACCTCTACTTAAGAAACCCTCTCTTGATCAAAACGACTTAATTAACTATAGACCGATATCTAATCTTCCCTTCTTATCTAAAATTCTTGAGAAAATAGTTGCACACCAGATATGTGAGCATTTAAACAATAATGAGCTGTTTGAGAAGTTTCAGTCAGGCTTTAGAGCTCATCACAGCACTGAAACAGCTCTGGTGAAGGTTACTAATGATATTCTCATAGCCTCAGACAATGGACTGGTGACCATTCTGGTCCTGTTAGATCTCAGTGCTGCCTTTGACACTGTTGACCACAATATTCTCATAGAAAGGCTTCAAAGTGTCGGTATAATAGGAACAGCACTAGGTTGGTTTAAATCTTATTTGTCTAACAGATTTCAGTTTGTTCAGGTAAACAATAGATCTTCCTCAACCTCAATAGTTACTTGCGGAGTACCACAGGGTTCAGTGCTTGGGCCGATTCTCTTTACTATATATATGCTTCCTATTGGTAAAATAATTAGGCAGCATGGGATAAAATTCCATAGTTACGCAGATGATACACAGCTATATCTATCCATAAATCCTGATGAATCCAATCAGTTAGGTAGACTACAGGCATGTCTGGAAGACATAAAAACTTGGATGACTCTAAACTTCTTGCTTCTAAATTCTGATAAAACAGAAGTTGTCGTCTTTGGACCAGAAGCTCTGAAAAAGAAACTACTTAGTCAGCCCCTTCACCTGGACGGCATTAAATTAGCCTCCAGTAATAAAGCAAAAAACCTCGGTGTCATTTTTGACCAAGATATGTCTTTTAGAACTTACATTAAAGAAGTCTGTAGGATTTCCTTTTTTCACCTTAGGAATATTGCAAAAATTAGAACCATCCTGTCCAGGAATGATGCTGAAAAACTAGTCCATGCCTTTGTTACTTCAAGGCTGGATTACTGTAACTGTCTATTATCAGGTAGTCCACAGAATACAATTAAAAGTCTTCAGTTAGTTCAAAATGCTGCTGCTAGGATTCTGATGAATATTAAAAGAAGAGATCACATTTCCCCTGTTTTAGCTTCTCTTCACTGGCTCCCAGTAAAATCTAGAATAGAATTCAAGATCCTCCTTCTGACATATAAAGCCCTTAATAATCTAGCTCCATCATACATAAGAGACCTGATTGTTCCATATGTTCCTAACAGAGACCTTCGCTCTCAGACTGCAGGTTTACTGGTAGTTCCTAGGATTTCTAAAAGTAGAATGGGTGGCAGATCTTTCAGCTATCAGGCTCCCCTCCTATGGAACCGGCTCCCAGGGTTGGTTCGTGAAGCAGACAATTTGTCTATCTTTAAAACTAGGCTAAAAACTTTCCTCTTTGACAAAGCTTACAGTTAGAGATATGTTTATAGGTAGTTAGAGTCAGGTCAGACAGGTAGATAGGAAGAGACAGGTTAATGTTAGTAGTCAGGCAGAGTGTCAAAAGTTAGGAAGAGATAGGAAGAGGTAGAGTAGCTAGGTAGAGATAGATTAATGTAAGCCAGGTAAAGATCGCCCCACGGGGGCCAGCCAGCGCCGGAGAGAGGTCCCTCAAGGGGATCCTCCCGCACAGTGCGGCCGCCCATTACCTGCCGGGTTGAATCCCCCGGGCAGACTGTGCGGACCCCACCCGTTTATCTCTTAAACGTTTCTCGCCCTCTTCAACTCTGTCCTCTCAGTTCTGTCTATTTTTCCTTAAGATAGTTGTCGACTATCGGTCTCGTGCCGGTATTTAGCCTTAGATGGAGTTTACCACCCACTTTGGGCTGCATTCTCAAACAACCCGACTCCGAGAAGACCCCGGCATGACGGGGGCCGTTACCGGCCCTACACCGTCCACGGGTCAGGAGGACTCAGACAGAGTGTTGGTAGCCAGGTCTCCTAGTAGCTAGGAGACAGGTTAATGTTAGTAGCTATGCTGCTTTAGGCTAGGCTGTTGGAGGACATTATTAGGGTCTGTTCCTACTTTCTCTCCTACTTCTCCCCAACTGCATGATGTGCTGTCAATTCAAGCACTAACCTGTTTTCTATTATAGTAGGTGCTCCGGATTAGCCCTGCTTGACGACCCTGACTAAGATGGCATTGCAGTGACGGAAAATTCTCCACGTCCTGCAACAAACTTGTGCATCGGTTCTGTTGCTCTTTCTGTGTCTCTGTTGTGTATTCTCCAAGCCACAGACGGTCGCGGCAGATAACCGCTTGTGCTGAGCCTGGTTCTGCCGGAGGTTTCTTCCTGTTAAAAGGGAGTTTTTCCTTCCCACTGTCGCTGCATGCTTGCTCAGTATGAGGGATTGCTGAGAATTCCACGACGCAATCTTCTGTGGTTCTGTAATTTCTACACTAAACATTGTATTGTAATAACTCTTTTTGTAAAGTGCCTTGAGATGACATCTGTTGTGAAATGGCGCTATATAAATAAACTGAATTGAATTGAAATTAACACATGCAGCTGTATCGTTTTAAGCTAGTTAACAATACTAGTGTTAGTTATTTTATTTAACTCGCTAGTTAATGCTTGGAGTAAAGCCAGTCTTCTTTCATTTCTGTGTAGATTTTATGCTCATTATTGCTGTCCACATATTTGAGAGAAATCGTTATTGTCCTTGTTAAAAGAAAAATCAGATTCGGAGAGAACACATGAGGCCATGAGCTGCAGCGGGGAGGATTATGCAGTCTTAAGGTAAGGTGAGAAAGAGATCAGTTGCTGATTGAAACCAGGCAGGTATCAGGACTTATGGCTTACATAGTATGGAAATCCCAAATTCAAAATCTCATGAAATTGGATTAGAGACATTTTTTAACATTGAACAGTCTAATCCAGTGTGATGAGGCTTTATCATCTTTTAGTTTCACTTTAAGTTGAATAATTGAAACAAAGGAACTTTTGCAAGATATTCAAATTTTCATCAAAGTTTCACCTGTAAATGTGTTTGGCAGCTGGTACAAAACTTTTATTCTGAAGAGTTTGTCTGTCATGATTGTGTTTTTTTTGTTTGTTTTTTGTTTTTTTGCTGAAGCCAGTGCGTAAACTTGAAGCGTCTTTCTTTAATCTGTAGTTAAATCTTTCCAGATTGACCTTAAAAGTCACTTGTATCTGTATTGTATCGTTTCTGATACAATACAGATATTTGAGTTTCATAATCTGTTGATACCAATCTGATACTGATCCGAAGAGTACTGAATTACATAAACTGTGTGCCGTGAGGAAAAGGCAGGTGGGATGCAACAATACCACTTTTTTCAAACCAATACGATACCATTACTTGGATCCGAATACTTGCCAATACCGAGTCCCAATGCCAATACTTCTACCACACAAAAATGCAATAAATTGGTAGACAGGTTTTATTTTCCTCTCTGCTTGTTACAACAAATTATGGTGAATTAGAAAAAAATATGTCTGTTAATAAAAAAATGACAGGAAAAGTAAGATTTCAAGGAAAAAAAACTTTTTTTGTTAAATTATTGCAGTTTTCACATTTTAAATATCGGTTCATGGTATCAGTTTACTTTAATCAATACGATACAGTACACAAGAACAGTATCAGCACCGATACCCAATACCAGTGCATCCCTGGTTGAGACTGACATTAATCTTAGTTATTTGTCTCTGCTGAGCAGGGGGAGCTCGTCACAATTAATAACTGTATGAACCGTTATTAATATTGCTCATAACTAAGCAACTTATTGTGCATCAGTGATTTAAATGGTTCTTTTGTCATTGATGAAAGGTGCAACTGTATGTAAGAGGATGATCAATCACAGACCCCGTTTGAATTGACCAAGACCCGCCATTGCCCCCACAATCAAAACTGTCTGGAGCCGCCACTGCTGCTGACTCACTGCAGGCTAAGAAACTTGTGCATCACTATTACAGGAAAATATTTTTTTATCTGATAGTTTTTCATCTCAACCTCAAATCTCTTCGTCCAGACCAATTTTTCTCCATTTTTCCTGCTGCTCTGCTTTCAGCACATTACTTCTCAGCCCTTGACACTAAATCAGCGACTGACCGCCTCTTCACCATAATCTCTTTCACTGTGTGGACAGCATCTGCACTCCTACTACTAGGCCTACTAGAGCGTCATCTTCCAACTCCTGGTTTACTGAGCTGATCCATGAACAACACACAACACTTACATCAGAAGAGAGGAAATGGTGGATGTGGGATCCCAAGTCAAGTCTCAACTCTGGAACTTCAAATTCCTAGTCATTACAAGTCATTTTTTTAAAACAAAGTTGAAATTATATGTTAAATGTAATTCATAAAGCATGTGTTCTTTTTAAAATCTTTATTTATCTCAATACCTGCTGAAACACTTTAATCTAATTTAGCTAATAAAAATAGGCTTCCTTTGAAATATAATTCCATAAATGTATAGTTAATAATTATAGAGATTTTACAAAGGAGTATGGGTGATGTCATTTTGAAGATGGATGATATTATCATTTTAAAAGTCACAGGTATTTACTTAAAGTGCAACTCACGCCAAAATCAACTTTTTTGGTTGATAAACTATATAGATGAGTGTCTAAAAGTGCTGTCTACATGTCCCAATTTAGAGAAACCTACTGATTTGAAGGCATTGTGGGAAAGGAAACTTCACTGCAAGATAACTGATAAATGAAATGATGATTGGAGAAATGTAAAATCATTTACTTAAGTGAAACAATTTAACTAACTAACTAACTAACTAACTTCACTCTATTAATTTAAACAATAATCCTTTATTTAGGGTATTTGGAGTAACAGACCCAATTATTACTAATAAACCTAAAAGAAGGCTCAACTGAATGCTAATTTTCTGTGAAAGAAAATGACTCCACCTTAACTGGATAACAAAAAAAATCAGCCCTAAGATAAATGGCAAAACATTATCTTTAAATATATCTCTCTTGATTGTCTGACATGACTGCTGCATGACGAAGTCTAGTTTTTCTTTCAAAACATGGAAAGCATTTTTGCTATATATTGAACTGAATATTTCAGTGTTCAGTGTTGCATTGTATAATGCTCATCCTAATTTCTTAGGATGAGCATTCGCTTCGCTTCTTTCCAGGAACATTGATAGGGTTATCTCTAGTTCCCCATTCCCGTGACAACCCAGAGTCCAGCTCAGGGAACCCAGAGTCCAGGTCATGGATCAGGGACTGCCACCCACCCACTACCCTATAGAGACAGTTTCCCGTCCACTGCCCGAAACTAATGAATTAAAAGTTAATGCTACTAGAGCAAAGTATAAAAATCTCATAAAGATAAATATAACTCTGACTGAACAGAAAAATAAATCAATTAAATGTGGTTTACTGAACATAAGATCTCTCCCGTCAAAAACACTCTTAGTAAATGACTTAATTTGTGAAAATAATATTGATTTGTTTTGTCTTGCAGAGACATGGTTGCAGGAAGAGGACCATGTCACAATAAATGAGTCAACTCCCCCTAGCTACTTAAACTTTAGTGTCCCTCGAAGTACTGGTCGAGGAGGTGGTGTAGCCACCATCTTTCATTCAGATTTACTAATTAATCTCCAAAAAAATAATAATTACAGTTCCTTTGAGCATTTAATCTTTAGCCTTCCTCATACACATAACAAAGCAGTAAAGCCACTTTTATTTGTGGTCTTATATCGTCCACCAGGCCCTTATTCTCAATTTTTAGATCAGATAGCAGATTTTCTATCTGACTTAGTTTTAAACACTGATAAAGTCATTATAGTCGGAGACTTCAATATTCATGTTGATAGTGAAAGTGATAGTCTAAATACAGCTTTTAACATTATCTTAGACTCAATAGGCTTTACTCAAAATGTGCAGGGACCAACCCATTCTTGTCACCACACCTTAGATCTTGTGCTGACTTATGGCATTGACTGTGAAGAAATAACAGTCTTTCCACATAACCCTATCCTGTCTGATCATTTCCTTATCACTTTTAAACTTACTCTAACGGATCATATCAAACCTGAAAGAAAACTTCATTATACCAGAACGTTATCAGACAATGCTGTAGCAAGTTTTAAAGAAGCTCTTCCAACTTTAATTTCCTCAGTACATAAAAGTACAATAGAAAACAGTGATTTAACTCGTAACCCCTCACAACTTGACGTTCTAGTTCATAGCGTTAATTCCTCCCTGCGTCTGGCAATAGACAAAGTTGCCCCACTGAAAAAGAAGGTGGCCAGCCTTAGAAGATTAGCTCCCTGGTTTAATTCAGAGCTACGTACCCTGAAGAAGAACGTTAGAAAACTAGAGAGAAAATGGCGCTCCACGCATTTACAGGATTCCTATTTAGTGTGGAAAAATAGTCTATTGCTATATAAAAAGAGCCTTCGAACAGCTAGAACAGCATATTATTCATCTTTAATCGAGGAGAATAAAAATAATCCTAGGTTTCTTTTTAATACAGTTGCTAAACTCACACAGGATCATAGCTCTATCGAGCCAACCATTCCCCAAGCTCTTAGTAGTGATGACTTCATGCAATTCTTTATAAATAAAATAGACTCTATAAAAAATAAGATAATTGGGAACCTTCCCAATATGCTTGCTTCCTCCCTAGTTAATGAGGCAACATCAAAAATGGTTGAACCTAATATATGCTTAAACTGCTTTAATGCAGCCGAACTTTGTGATGTACTAAAATTATTAGCTTCATCTAAACCTTCAACTTGCGTTTTAGACCCAATCCCAACTAAACTCTTAAAAGAAGTTTTCCCTCTGATCGCTGCTCCAATTTTAAATATAATGAATCTATCCTTAGTCAATGGATATGTACCACAGGAGTTTAAGATTGCTGTAATTAAACCTCTACTTAAGAAACCCTCTCTTGATCAAAACGACTTAATTAACTATAGACCGATATCTAATCTTCCCTTCTTATCTAAAATTCTTGAGAAAATAGTTGCACACCAGATATGTGAGCATTTAAACAATAATGAGCTGTTTGAGAAGTTTCAGTCAGGCTTTAGAGCTCATCATAGCACTGAAACAGCTCTGGTGAAGGTTACTAATGATATTCTCATAGCCTCAGACAATGGACTGGTGACCATTCTGGTCCTGTTAGATCTCAGTGCTGCCTTTGACACTGTTGATCACAATATTCTCATAGAAAGGCTTCAAAGTGTCGGTATAATAGGAACAGCACTAGGTTGGTTTAAATCTTATTTGTCTAACAGATTTCAGTTTGTTCAGGTAAATGATAAATCTTCCTCAACCTCAATAGTTACTTGCGGAGTACCACAGGGTTCAGTGCTTGGGCCGATTCTTTTTACTATATATATGCTTCCTATTGGTAAAATAATTAGGCAGCATGGGATAAATTTCCATAGTTACGCAGATGATACACAGCTATATCTATCCATAAATCCTGATGAATCCAATCAGTTAGGTAGACTACAGGCATGTCTGGAAGACATAAAAACTTGGATGACTCTAAACTTCTTGCTTCTGAATTCTGATAAAACAGAAGTTGTCGTCTTTGGACCAGAAGCTCTGAAAAAGAAACTACTTAGTCAACCCCTTCACCTGGACGGCATTAAATTAGCCTCCAGTAATAAAGCAAAGAACCTCGGTGTTATTTTTGACCAAGATATGTCATTTAGATCTCACATTAAAGAAGTCTCTAGGATTTCCTTTTTTCACCTTAGGAATATTGCAAAAATTAGAACCATCCTGTCCAGGAATGATGCTGAAAAACTAGTCCATGCCTTTGTTACTTCAAGGCTGGATTACTGTAACTCTTTATTATCAGGTAGTCCACAGAATACAATTAAAAGTCTTCAGTTAGTCCAAAATGCTGCTGCTAGGATTCTGATGAATATTAAAAGAAGAGATCACATTTCCCCTGTTTTAGCTTCTCTTCACTGGCTCCCAGTAAAATCTAGAATAGAATTCAAGATCCTCCTTCTGACATATAAAGCTCTTAATAATCTAGCTCCATCATACATAAGAGACCTGATTGTTCCATATGTTCCTAACAGAGCCCTTCGCTCTCAGACTGCAGGTTTACTGGTAGTTCCTAGGATTTCTAAAAGTAGAATGGGTGGCAGATCTTTCAGCTATCAGGCTCCCCTCCTATGGAACCGGCTCCCAGGGTTGGTTCGTGAAGCAGACAATTTGTCTATCTTTAAAACTAGGCTTAAAACTTTCCTCTTTGACAAAGCTTACAGTTAGAGATATGTTAATAGGTAGTTAGAGACAGGTTAGACAGGTAGCTAGGAAGAGACAGGTTAATGTTAGTAGCCAGGTAGAGTGTCAAAAGCTAGGAAGAGATAGGAAGAGGTAGAGTAGCTAGGTAGAGATAGATTAATGTAAGCCAGGTAGAGAGTGTTAGTAGCTAGGTCTCCTAGTAGCTAGGAGACAGGTTAATGTTAGTAGCTATGCTGCTTTAGGCTAGGCTGTTGGAGGACATTATTAGGGTCTGTTCCTACTTTCTCTCCTACTTCTCCCCAACTGCATGATGTGCTGTCAATTCAAGCGCTAACCTGTTTTCTCTTAGTCTCTTCCTACAGTAGGTGCTCCTGACCCGCCCTGCTTGACGACCCTGACTAAGATGGCATTGCAGTGACGGAAAGTTCTCCACGTCCTGCAACAAACTTCTGCATCAGTTCTGTTGCTCTTTCTTGTGTGTCTCTGTTCTGTATTCTCCAAACCACAGACGGTCTCGGCAGATGACCGCTTGTGCTGAGCCTGGTTCTGCCGGAGGTTTCTTCCTGTTAAAAGGGAGTTTTTCCTTTCCACTGTCGCTTCATGCTTGCTCAGTGTGAGGGATTGCTGAGAATTACACGACGCAATCTTCTGTGGTTCTCTAATTTCTACATTAAACATTGTATTGTAATAACTCTTCTTGTAAAGTGCCTTGAGATGACATCTGTTGTGAAATGGCGCTATATAAATAAACTGAATTGAATTCAATTTTCAATTCAATTCAGTTTATTTATATAGCGCCATTTCACAACAGATGTCATCTCAAGGCACTTTACAAAAAGAGTTATTACAATACAATGTTTAGTGTAGAAATTACAGAACCACAGAAGATTGCGTCGTGGAATTCTCAGCAATCCCTCATACTGAGCAAGCATGCAGCGACAGTGGGAAGGAAAAACTCCCTTTTAACAGGAAGAAACCTCCGGCAGAACCAGGCTCAGCACAAGCGGTTATCTGCCGCGACCGTCTGTGGCTTGGAGAATACATAACACAGAAAGAGCAATAGAACTGATGCAGAAGTTTGTTGCAGGACGTGGAGAATTTTCCGTCACTGCAATGCCATCTTAGTCAGGGTCGTCAAGCAGGGCTAATCCGGAGCACCTACTATAATAGAAAACAGGTTAGTGCTTGAATTGACAGCACATCATGCAGTTGGGGAGAAGTAGGAGAGAAAGTAGGAACAGACCCTAATAATGTCCTCCAACAGCCTAGCCTAAAGCAGCATAGCTACTAACATTAACCTGTCTCCTAGCTACTAGGAGACCTGGCTACCAACACTCTGTCTGAGTCCTCCTGACCCGTGGACGGTGTAGGGCCGGTAACGGCCCCCGTCATGCCGGGGTCTTCTCGGAGTCGGGTTGTTTGAGAATGCAGCCCAAAGTGGGTGGTAAACTCCATCTAAGGCTAAATACCGGCACGAGACCGATAGTCGACAACTATCTTAAGGAAAAATAGACAGAACTGAGAGGACAGAGTTGAAGAGGGCGAGAAACGTTTAAGAGATAAACGGGTGGGGTCCGCACAGTCTGCCCGGGGGATTCAACCCGGCAGGTAATGGGCGGCCGCACTGTGCGGGAGGATCCCCTTGAGGGACCTCTCTCCGGCGCAGGCTGGCCCCTGTGGGGCACATTTCTTCCGCGGCGGTAAGCCGCGACCGGCTCCGGATCTTTACCTGGCTTACATTAATCTATCTCTACCTAGCTACTCTACCTCTTCCTATCTCTTCCTAACTTTTGACACTCTGCCTGACTACTAACATTAACCTGTCTCTTCCTATCTACCTGTCTGACCTGACTCTAACTACCTATAAACATATCTCTAACTGTAAGCTTTGTCAAAGAGGAAAGTTTTTAGCCTAGTTTTAAAGATAGACAAATTGTCTGCTTCACGAACCAACCCTGGGAGCCGGTTCCATAGGAGGGGAGCCTGATAGCTGAAAGATCTGCCACCCATTCTACTTTTAGAAATCCTAGGAACTACCAGTAAACCTGCAGTCTGAGAGCGAAGGTCTCTGTTAGGAACATATGGAACAATCAGGTCTCTTATGTATGATGGAGCTAGATTATTAAGGGCTTTATATGTCAGAAGGAGGATCTTGAATTCTATTCTAGATTTTACTGGGAGCCAGTGAAGAGAAGCTAAAACAGGGGAAATGTGATCTCTTCTTTTAATATTCATCAGAATCCTAGCAGCAGCATTTTGAACTAACTGTAGACTTTTAATTGTATTCTGTGGACTACCTGATAATAGACAGTTACAGTAATCCAGCCTTGAAGTAACAAATGCATGGACTAGTTTTTCAGCATCAGTCCTGGACAGGATGGTTCTAATTTTTGCAATATTCCTAAGGTGAAAAAAGGAAATCCTACAGACTTCTTTAATGTGAGTTCTAAATGACATATCTTGGTCAAAAATGACACCGAGGTTTTTTGCTTTATTACTGGAGGCTAATTTAATGCCGTCCAGGTGAAGGGGCTGACTAAGTAGTTTCTTTTTCAGAGCTTCTGGTCCAAAGACGACAACTTCTGTTTTATCAGAATTTAGAAGCAAGAAGTTTAGAGTCATCCAAGTTTTTATGTCTTCCAGACATGCCTGTAGTCTACCTAACTGATTGGATTCATCAGGATTTATGGATAGATATAGCTGTGTATCATCTGCGTAACTATGGAATTTTATCCCATGCTGCCTAATTATTTTACCAATAGGAAGCATATATATAGTAAAGAGAATCGGCCCAAGCACTGAACCCTGTGGTACTCCGCAAGTAACTATTGAGGTTGAGG